>JAPYZA010002080.1:0-18499 GCA_030522685.1 Eupelmus azureus | reverse complement strand
TTGAGGCAATAAATGCTTCTTTTGTAGGAAGAAATGAACAACGTTAAGACACCTGGAAAATTCCACGCAATACAGTGTGATATCTCAAAAAAAAGTGATGTGGTAGAAGCTTTCGAGTATATTGCGAATAATTTGAAAACACTGCATGTTCTAATTAATAATGCTGGCATAATTACTTTTAAACCGATTGAAGGTAAGAAAGATTTTGCATATGTATATTCCTACGTAAAAGTGGCTAGTAAATATAAAGATTGTCCGTTTTATCAAGCTATTGTCGATAATTCTCCTATAGATAAACTAGTAGTATAGTACATTTATGTAACTAGTGTGGGAAATAGGCGATTCTCGTACGAGAAAAGTTAGAAAGCTAGATTTGCGCACATATGAACAAAAAAGAGTATGCAATAAATTTCGCTTTGTACACGTCGTATCAAATATACATGAGCGAGGAAGCGCAAACGTCCCTGCAAGGCTAAAATCACTTTCTCACATTCGTATCTAAATATACTATTTCAGATCTTGAATATACCTCTAATGATCTCATATACTGTCTATGCAATTTGGAAAGTTCTTCCTTTCAATGCTAACTGCTTTAACTAGACTTATGGTTAAATTCTCGATAATGATGAATCATTCAGATATTCTTATATAATATTTTAATAAACTCTAATTACTCAAATTATTTCAAAAGATGCTGATATAGAAGAGTTAGAACAAATAATGAATACCAACGTGATGGGGCTTTTACACTGTTCTAAACTTGCGATAAAGTTGATGAAAGAGAGCGGTGAAGAAGGCCACATAGTAAATATAAACAGGTACACAAATTTAATTAAAGTTTTAAAAATATTGAGAATTTTATTTGTAAGAATTCTTTTTAACAAATATGTCTTGTTTTATGAGAATGTTAAAGTTCGTTATCACGATATCAAAATTTTTAATCGTATATCTATATATAGGTATATTATTAAAAATGTAATACTATATTTAAGATCTATAAACTTTTAAGAGTTATTTATTTTAATACTTCATTTTAATCTTTTTATTTTTTTTTGTGCTATTTGATTTTTATGTAGTTAATTTTTGGATTAAAATCCTGCACAGAAAATTGTAGATTCAACTGTAGGTTCTTATAGCACTTTTAATTTTTGTATAGTATCGAAATTTATTTGTTTTTTTAAGCATATAAATTACTAAAATATCTTTGTGTTTTTAAATATATCGACCTAAAATTAATATACGGTCTTTTATTTTAATAGAAGACTCTGGCGTTATTTATTTTTAACTAGCAATTTAGTTTAAAAGTTATGCAAGAAAATTTAGACTAAAATTGTACATTGTGTATGAAAAATTAAATACTTTTAATTTAAAATAATCAATAAAAAGTGCTTTAAACATTTATGATTTTTTGTCATTTTAATTAACAATAAATACAAGAATAAGATTAATTATCTTCTTTTACAGTGTTTTAGGGCACCGTATAACAAATTTTCCAGGTGTCTCTCTTAACATCTACCCAGCATCAAAATTTGCTGTAAGAGCAATATCAGAAACACTCACTAATGAATTGAAAGGAACTAAAATCCGAGTCTCGGTAAGATTTCATGTAAATACATAATATGTTATGTGAACTTTTTGAAAAATCAAAGCGTAATCTTTTTATAAAAATACTCAACTTTATTTCAATTGTTTTGATTTATCGACAAAAAATAACATAAAAAGAAATTTAATGTTTTTTCATCAAATTTTCTGTACAGAATCTCAGTCCAGGATATGTGCAAACAGACATAGCGCAAAACAATAAACCTTCAGCAGACCGGCCAGCGTTGCAGTCAGAAGATGTTGCGAATTCAGTCGTATATATTTTAGGGGTACCACATCACGTTCAGATTACCGAATTAATGATAAAACCTCTTGGAGAGAAATTTTAAAATATTTAATAATATTTATTACTTTACTGCATGTACGTACGTGAGAAATAATTTATACTGCTGATACAATAATTTTAATAAACAATTATTTTTTTATAAAATTAGAGTTTGAAACGATTGATTTATCCTACAAATAGAATTCATGTTGCCAATACTGTGAAAAATAAGCAAGGATTAATAAGATAATTTCGTTACAATTTTTTCTCGTCAGTATTGCGATTAAAATCGGAAATAAGCCACATGTTTTGCTGCAATTTTCTGCTTCGTACGCGTATTTGTTTCCAGGGTACTCGGTCAAATTCGCGTGAACGTTTCTACGATCGACAAGCATGTATTTTTAATAAATTTTGTAAATGCTACAAACAATATTTAATGTGTAATTTTACACATCATAAAATATCGTTCGCAAAATAAGCCTGAACTTTACATTCTCGTGTGTTATACCGAATTATGTCGATCATACTAGGGTGTGAAACTTGATGCACTTATTACTATCTAAATATACTATCATGAAAATTTTTCTATATTATATTAATTTGCTTCTATAATTAATGCTATTATTAAGAAGATTTTCTATTCTCTCGTCTCATTATTTTTTTATTATCGTTAGAACTTTATCAATCTAACCTAAATCAATCACCATGGCTTTGAATTATATCCGAGTCAAAAATGGACCCTGTGTGCCAGTAATAAAAAAATCACTAGAGAAATCAGGCAAGAAATCATATTAAAAATGTATTGAATTAAATATTTCTTTTTATTTTCTAGGAATGTCATAATAATGATATGAGAATTTTTAATTGGGAAATCATGTTATTTTTT
The DNA here is from genome assembly GCA_030522685.1 of Eupelmus azureus. Classification (NCBI taxonomy): domain Eukaryota; kingdom Metazoa; phylum Arthropoda; class Insecta; order Hymenoptera; family Eupelmidae; genus Eupelmus; species Eupelmus azureus. Next base: position 15,746 of record JAPYZA010002080.1, on the reverse strand, counting down.
ATGATAAAAATTATTATATGACATTACTTTAGTTTTTTAGTCAGGCTGCTAAAAATTGCCACAATCCTTGTTATTAATACTTAATAATTAAATGGATAACGAGTTGATATTTTCTAACTTCAACATTTTAATGTCTATACTCATTGTACTAGCCTCTGGTTTTCTTTAGTCAAAAATTTTTTAATTTTATTTAATCTACCATCTTCTTATCAACAAGTCACAATGGCATGCTTACCAAAATTGCTTCAATGCTAATGTTAAAAATTTCACATTTTTTTAAAGATAACACGTACAAACCGATTTCCCTTACCTTTATCCGTAACTCCAACCAGGACTCCTCAGCGCCAAAAAATCCTCCCCAATCACCACCAAAAAAAAAAAAAAAAAAAAAAATAAAAACAACAACCACCAGCCTACCAAAACACACCGCACCAAAACAGAAAAGTAGCAGACAGCCCAGCAGTTTCCCGCCGATCCCCACCCTCTACATCCTGCAGCTCATTCTCATATCTCTCGCATCTTATCCAGCCTCTACTACAGGCATGCGCACGGCGCGGCGCCGCTGCCGCCTCGCAGGCAGCCACCATATTGCGTAAGTATCTCCGCGCGCCGTGCTGTGCTGCGTGTGTGTGCGTGCGTGTGCCGAACCGCGGGCGGCGTGCACCGAAAAATGCTGAGCTACGGCCGCGTCGTCGGCCAGCTGTCCAGGATAACGAGGCACGCTCACAAGAACACCTCCGAGCCCCTCAAGCACGTCGGTGAGTCGTTTGCTTGATTGTTTATTAATAGACCGGTCGGAAGTCGCCGCCGCCGCGAGCGGCGGCTCGCTTGTATTTTCGATGCTTTAGCGGATGACGTTGGGTTGATTAGCGATCGGTTCGACCTTGGGCTTGTTTACCAAGGTGGAGGCTGGGATTTTCAAGGGCTGGGGTTGTTTAGCGGGGACCGACCGGGACTCCCCGCGTGTGCTGAAGTTTGCGCTGGGATACATAACCTATAAGTTGCTGTGATTACGCGACGATGTGCGTTAATCTACGTTTATTGTTGTTGCTCTAGGTTTCATTAGTATAAGTTGTCAGAGGTATAGTTCCAAGAGTAAGAAGACCAGGCCGACCGGCACGACAGCGAAGGTCGAGGAGTGCGTGCCAGCGAAAGGTAAATTCAAAAAAGTTCCTCCCTTGCCACCACCTCCTCCTCCGCCGCCGCCACATGCATCGGCGCCGCCGGTACCACCGACACATGAAAAGCCTCCAGAACGGGTTCGGGCCCTGTGTGATAACAAAAGTTACTCCTGCCCACCTGACTGTCCGCCTGCTTATACAGAGGACTGTTTCAAACCTGGCGGACCGCCGGACAAGCCACCGGAGTTCAAGTACTGGAAACACCTGATTGCTGCGCTTATCTTGGCTGGGGTCTCTGTTTATGCGGTAAATGTTGCCTTTGATTTTGCAATTGTTGTTGTTAAAACATTTTAAAGATCATACGATAGTTAACTTAATTATTCTGTATTGTGTACAGTATGCCGAACGGTTCAAGGGAGATGAGAAGGACGAAGGTGAGTTCAGAATGACAATTTAAATAATAGTTTAATTGTTTAGAGAGAGAAAAAATTATTATTGTTAAAATTTGTTTTAGAAATTGAAAGATTAAAGAAAAAACGTGGAGAAATAGTCAAAAATCCTAAAGATTCTAACAAAATACCAGGTCAGATTCCCTACTTACTGATAGGTGGTGGTACAGCTACATTTTCAGCATTTCGAGCTATAAAAGCTGCTGACCCAACAGCTAAGGTAAGATAATATATTTTGAACAATTTTTATTTTAGCACAAGCTTATAAAATATGTATAGGTTTTGGTAATAACTGCTGAAGGAGATCTGCCTTATATGAGGCCACCATTATCTAAAGAACTATGGTATTACAAGGAGGGTGCCTTAGATTCTAAATTAACTTTTAGGCAATGGAATGGTACAAAGAGAAGGTAATTAAAACGTTTAAAGTTTTTTTTATATTTACATAATAAAATTATAAATAGTAAATTATTTTTACTGTATATTAATTTCTTTTAGTTTGTTCTACGAACCTCCTGAATTCTATTTACCTATTGATGAACTTAAAGAATCAGAAAAAGGAGGTGTATCAGTTGCTTCTGGCTGGAAAATAACAAAAATTGATGTGTTTAAAAAAATAGCTTACTTAGAAGATGGCTATGAAATTAAGTATGATAAATGCTTAATTGCGACTGGTAAGTAATTTATAATAAAAAGATTAATCAATGACTTCAATACACAACTGAAAAATTACAGTGCATTAATAATAAATTTACAGGTGCATCACCGAAAAATTTGAAAATTTTTGAAGAAGCTGATAAAAACGTTAAGGAAAAAATTATACCCTTTAGAACAAAAGAGGATTATCTTGAATTAATTCGTAATTTGAAAAACCCCAAGGTTAGACAAGTTGTTATTGTTGGTGGAGGCTTTCTAGGATCAGAATTAGCAACTTCTATATCACGAAATTGTAAACTACATTTAATTTTTACAGTATGAATATTTTTTTATTAATTCACAATTTACTAAACAATTTTCACTTTTAGTGGCACATGATCAGCAAAAAGTTATTCAAGTTTACAAAGAAAAGCATATTATGGCACAAGTTTTACCAGAATATTTAAGTGAATGGGTTACAAAACATACGCAGTCTCAAGGTGTTGAATGCATACCTAATGTAGAAGTTCATGATGTTAGAATGAAAAATAATAGATTATCTCTTACACTCACAGATGCTTCAGTTGTAAGTATGATTATTGATTATAAATAATAGAAGCTTGTGTAAATTAAATAGATTTAATTTTTTACAGCTAACATTATTAGAACATTTCGAAAAACTATGTACAATTAGATATTTTCTAAAATATACCAAACAAAAATTTGAATTTGCAGATAGAAGCTGACCAAGTTATAGTAGCAATTGGAGTAGATGCAAACACAGAACTTGCAAAAGATTCACGTTTAGAATTAGATCCTGAACAGGGTGGCTTTTTAGTAAATGCTGAATTAGAAGCAAGAAGTAACGTGTGGGTAGCCGGTGACGCTGCATGTTTTTATGATGTGAAACTCGGCAGGAGGAGAATCGAACATCACGATCATGCGGTACTCTCTGGAAGGTTAGCAGGTGAAAATATGACAGGTGCAAGCAAACCGTACATACACCAGTCCATGTTTTGGTCTGATCTCGGACCAGAAGTCGGATTTGAAGCCATTGGAATCATTGATTCAAGTTTGGAAACTGTTGGCGTGTTTGCAAAGGCATCGGAGAAAGATAGTCCTCTGGCTGCAGTCACTGCCTCTGATGAGAATATTAGATCAACCAGTGAAGAGGTATTTTATAAATTTGAAAATTTTAATTTAATTATTTATAAACCTGCTACTAGATACTTAAATTTTATTTTTTCAGAAAAATACTAGTGAAGATGTAATGGAAACTAAATCCACGTCAGAGTCAAAATCGAGTTCCACTGAAGAAAAAGTAGAAAATAGTCAAGAAAATTCTCAAAATAAATCTGAAACTGCACAAGGTGATGATTATGGGAAGGGTGTTATATTTTACTTGCGCGATAATGTCGTCGTTGGTATCGTCCTGTGGAACATTTATAATCGCATGTCGATCGCTAGAAGGGTGAGTAGAAAAATATTTAATTTTACATTCAAACATACATTTTTATAATCTATTAAAACTTACAAATCTTATTTATTTTTTATCAGCTGCTTGCAAGAGATACGACATACGATGAATTAAATGAAGCAGCCAAGCTGTTTGCTATCCATGATGAGGACTTAGATATTTAGATTATTGTTTTGTATATACGCGAATGTGAAGGTGTTTTCGAAGCGTTTTTGATCACAATGAAAAAGGTAACTGGTATTTGTACCACTATTTTAATTTCATAATATTCATTCCGATCAACATTGAACTCTTGGTGAAATTTCAAGATGCTTCAATTGCCGAAAGTACGAACTGTAACTGCATTTAATTCATCTGCTAATCTCGGCGTTTGTGAATTTTAGCAGGAAAATAAAAACAGACAATAGTTAAATCATAAAAAATATATATTTGTTTTCGCAATGTTTGAACAATTGTTTGTGCGATTTAGATAGCCTTTAACAAATTAAGTAGAAGTAATTATTAATGCAACTTCGATATTATGTATTATAGATATCCATGTAAATGAATTTCTTTAATCAACGATTATCTTAATATTTTATCGTACAAAAATACCAATTACAATTTTTTCCGCGTTGCCTGAGGTTGTATCATTTGTTTTTTATTTTTATCAAAACCTATTGGACAGCTGTACAAAATATAGCGAGTTGATGAACAATTTACATAAGAGTTAATACATTGTTTTTAATTAAAGCATTTAGTTTCTTGAACCATTGACGTTTTTCTTTAATTCAGTGAATCAAAGCTATCTGGAACGTTCAGTTTTCGCTGTGTCAATGGTGGAAGCACTTTTCCTCCATGCCTTTTTCCCAGACGATCCATGAATCCTATTTGACTGTGACAGCGATAATCTTCAAGAACCTAAAAAATTATATAGTTATTATTCATTATTTTTAATGAAAATCAGAATTATTAATCTTAAACTTACCATTTCTTCTGGCCACATTTTTCCTTTCATTACTGTTTGCAAGACATCTCCTTCACAATGATTTAACAAAGAAGCACAATAATATAATACATAATCCGGTGGATGCATGATACAAATAGCAAAATAATGTACAATTTCACTCCATGGAAGAATGCCTAAGAAACATTGCGTTAGGAGTCTGTCACAAATCATCCACCAGTCTACTCCACATTCTCTCTGGAAAATAAAGATTTAGTTTTTAAAAATATAAGTTTATAATTATTTTATTAAAATTGTTATTTTTATGAATTTGTATCATAGTCGATATAATGAAACTGATTTTAGTAAATTAAGCCTTTTATTTTTCGTAAAAATAATGTTTTTGTTGAGGTCATAATATTCAAAATTTAAATCTTTTAAAAACTTACTTTTAATGCAAACTTTATTGTGGGAAATTCGAGACCAACTATGCTTTCAAGAAGATGAGCAAATAACAGCCTGGTTGAAGCCTCCTCCTCATTACTTTCATCAACGACTTGCGCCAACGCAGGCCACATAAACATTGTCGATGGAAAGTGTAAAAGTCGATATATAAATGTTTTGGACCTAGAAATTAAATTAAAAATATAAAATCCTTTATTGTTTTAAATAGTTTGATATTTAAAGGTCAATGATGACACTAAGCTTCGGAGTCAATGGTAACATTAAAATGTTACAATTCTGACGACTAAGTTTTCAACCTGAGACCTAGTGCCTATGATGAAATTTGGTTAGCTTGAGTCGACGCTCAATGAATCCGTCGAGATCGTTCGATTGATGGATTTTCTTAAATGCATTAAAAATTATTCGTAAAATTTTTATAAATAAAAAAAAAAAAAAAAAAATCGTTAAGTTTTTATTGCGGTCGAAAAAACGTCATAAGAACTCTCCGATCGTTGAAGCGTTTGACTCGCGGCCAACTGAGGCGATTTTTAAATTGAAAACAATATTTTTACTTTAAAACAGCAAGAACTTTGACTAATAATAAGATACTAACTTTTCCAGTTCACCGTTGCAGATGAGAAAGACCGTGGCTAAAAACCAGTCGAAACCATCAAAATGTAGCGACTTGTTGTAATTTATGAAATCATGTGACAGTTGAATAAATACTTTTAGATCCTTCTTAATTTTGTACTGTTGACTTTTATCCAATTGCCCGTTCATAACGCCATAGTGGATAATAAAATCGATTGCCCGCTTCTCCTCCGGCTGCCAGTAATCGTCTTTAAATTCTAAATGCGAATTCCACTTGAAATGATCTACCCATTCGACTGTTTCAATAGCTTGCTCCATTTGGTCTAATAAATTTAATAATACCGTAGTCTATAAATAAACATAAATTCTTGTAAGAAATATGTTACTGCAATTTGGTTAATGAATGGTAAAGAATTTGTAGTTAAGTAAATGCTCAACAATTTCAATAACGTTAAAAACTCTGTAAAGAAGTAAAAAACAAATACGTTACAAACATTATCATCTTTCACAAATAGATATAATTCCTAAAAGCTTACAATTAAACAAAACATACTTGTATAACAAGAAAGAAAAATTTAAAAAACAATTTTTTTCTATATCCATAACAAAACATCATATGTAACATCTAACTATACAATCCCGCATCCTCTCCCACCATCCCCATAAAAAAATTCCCATCCCCAAACAACTCCATATCCCTCTCCTTAAAACCTCTCAACTCCCCTCACCTTCATAGGCGCAGCCGATGCCTTGTGCGACTTCCTCGTCTGCGACACCCAGCCACTGTCCCTGAGTCCAGGTCCGCTCTCTCCTAACCAGCTGGCCAGCTCTGATTCCGACGTGCTGCGCTGCAGTAAACCATCGGCGTCGATGCCGTCCGGTGGAGGTAGGCTCGAGAATAGCCTGACCTCTTCGGGTGTCGCTAGATGCGTCTCGTTGCGTTTGTGGCGAGCGTAGTAGCAGTTTAGGATTATTTTGTGGCGCAGAAGGCCAGACTCGTCGACGATGTAGCTGCTCTTCGGCTCGAGCTCGTCGTCCTTGACGTAGGCGGCGTGCTCCTGGAACTTCAGTAGTTTGTCCTAAAAAATGTTTTTTTTTTTTAGATAGTGCGAGTTGGTTTTTGAAGTTATGGTTTTGAAGAAGGTGAGATTGATTAGTAGCTGGGTTGATTGAAATACTGCTGTTTTACCTGAAAATGTAGGAGTTTACTCAGATAAACGTAGATGTCCAAGTTCCAAATTATCGCTTTGAGGGAGAGGAGTCCCAAGTGATGGTAAGGCGAGTCGAAGTTCAAAAAATGCTGAAAGAGCTCGAACAGATTGGTGGGATATTCGCTTTCTTCGTCCTGGTTCGCTTCATTCTCAGTTGTCATAAAAGTTATAAAACCTGAACGAACAAAAAGTCATTTGTGAATTCTTTTAAGCAATATAGTTTGATTATTCAGTGATCCCTGGCAAGCAGTTCCATCGCAGTTTTATTAAGATTTTGCTGCGATTTAGTTTGCAGGAATGGAAATTGCAGCACAAGCGCGGTCCACTTGCAACTTTAATTACAATCCCATTAACAGGAAATTGCTAAAAATAATTGCACAAAAACGGGTACGAGCTTTGCGCCAGAATTGCAGATAGAGAGTGCAGTTTTATTTTTCCAGAATTGCAAATGGAAAGTAGTGCAAGGAATGAAATGTATTGCCTGCACTTGATTTTCATATAATTCTGCTATATATGCGATATTTTCTCATAGCACATTCCATCTGATAATTTGGAGCAAAATAACTTTACGAGTCTGCTGCACTTTTGAATCATAATTCTAATACAGTGCGCACGTGCAGCACGTAAGTACATGTCGCGATTTTTAAGCAATTTCACTGCCTTATTCTATTGCAAACGTTTGCCGGTAAAAAGGTGTATGATAAAAGTGTGAAACAGACCAGTCAAATGTCATAGATAGATAAACGATTACAATCACAGAATTTAAAAAAACCCTTTACTCGCATCACACACACTTAAGCAAAAAATCACTTACAGTTCGTATTTAAAGAAAACAGGGCAAGCACATGAAGAAAGACTTTGACATTGGCGTTCTCCCAGGGATCGTGAAACTGTTGCGGGTCCGTCAGTACTTTGCTAAGCTCGACCAGCAGAGTTGACAAAACGTGAGGCGCAAGCTTCAGCAGAATTTTCACGCCGTGGGATAAGAAGCCGGCGTTCGATATAAAACTGACGACGTTGAAGTTGCTCCAAGAAGCTCGAACCGGAGCTATTGACGCGCGGACCAATTCGTCGAAAGTTAGAGGCTCGTTGGAGAGCATCTGAAGGCCTAGTGGTATTGATACTATGCTCAGTAGCATATCTTTACAGGCTCTGGAACGTTTTAAAATACTTTTATTGTTACTTTCATATTTAACAGTTTGATTGATCAGATTGAAACCGGATAAAATCATATTCAAAATTAAAATTCGTACTAAAACGACTGCTTCGATTGGTTACAATTCGTTTTTTTCTATAATTTTGTATAGGATTTTTTAAATTCTTAAGGAACTGTTATATTAAATTATTAGTTTATTTTTACAGTAAGCAAGTTAAAGGAATAAAATTTCAACTAATAGAATAAAAAGGTTTCATAATATAAATCGTTATATTAGTCATAACATTACCTGTCAAGATGTTGCGTTTTATTCTCATTCTCAACATAATATTTATCCAATTTACTATAGAAGTACGTAACGCTCGGATAAAACGTCTCTCTAACAATCTCTTCAACGACGTAAAAAATCTCATGATTATAAAACAGTTTTCCGATAAACTTAAACAAATCAAGCACATGCTCAATACTCATCACGGCAACAGGTTGTCTCAAAAGATTCGAAGTGTACGCGAGAATAGTTACAACTGGATAATTCGGACTTTTATTCTCTAAGGAAGCTGAACTGGCTCTATATTCGGTCATGAGAAAGGTGGGACCATCCGCTGTATCCAGCATGTGGGATAAAACGTCCAAGGTATGCGGCCACATTCTAACTTCTGATTGTACTAACGAGCTCAGAGCCACTTGGTAAAATCTGGCGTCATATAGTACAACGGATTTTCTCAGCAAACCATAAAGAGCCATTCGAACGGTTTCATACACACCATTGGATGCCTCCGATGAAGCCAAGACATTCAGGGAACTCAGCAAGGCAGTCAGAAAGTCTGGCACGGAGAAGGAGTCTTCGGTTTGGGTCTCAGAAAGCAGATTCCTCCCTGTAGAGTAACTGCAGAGCTGGGTTAGCAGGTTGAGGCAGTGAAGGAAGGTGAAAGTTTCCACCGAGTCTCCTGAAATGAACACACTTGCTGGTTCATCGGATATGGCTACTGTCACTCCAGTTGGAGGATTTTCCAAGCCCTTCTTAATGCAAGCTACGACGTTCTGGATCAGCGATGGCGACTTTGAAATGGCAGTGCACAAGGTTTTTCTGGTTATCAAGCTGTGCATCCACTTTTTACTCCAGCCAGCTTGTGGCTCAAGGACAGATATTATGTGCAGCATATTCAAGGGCTTTGACTGAGCTGTATGCATGACCGAGTGTGAGCATAAGAAGGAGATGAATTGCTCCATCATGTCTTCGACAGGTTTATCTGTGGTTCTGATTCCTTTCAGAATTTCTTCATGGTGATCTAAAATTAACTTCATAACTCTGAAGAGTTTTTCGTGCAGAAATACTTTAAAATTTACACCACTCAAAATAGTAGGCAGTGTATCGGAAAGCTTTTTTGAGTGGTACTGCTCCGTGAAAGCATTAAGCAAATTCATGTAGGCATCGTAGAACCGTGGACAGTTTAAAAGCTTGGCATGGACCAATAAACTTGATTCAAAGATAGATCTGCTGCCATCGATTAACCCATCTCTTAATGTTTTTAAAAGAGCCTCCCAGGAACTGTTACCTGTCACATTGGCTAATTCATTTTCTAACAAAGCTTCATAACCAGCAAGTCTTACGTGATCTGGTTTATCAAAGCTCATTTGATCAACTATCTGACCTATTTCATCCACACTTCCTTTAAGTGACCAATCATCACCAGATAAATCACTCACATAAGAAAGTGAAGTCTGAGGACGAGAAGTAGCTGCAGAATTCAAGGCAGAGTTTTGCCTGGTGGTTGCTCTCGAAACCTCCAATTGTTCAACGAATGAAGTTCTAATAGCATTTGTCAATTCTGTCATTTCTCTTGAGTTTATAATTTTTTGAGCTACTTCGTAAGGATCTCTATTACTGTTTAAATTCTCATCAATGGCATTCGAAAATTCGTCATTCAAACACTTTTTCATCCACTTTTTAAAACGAGGAGAAAGATGGCTCTCCATTGTGATAAAAATTATTTTTATATTTATTTACAGAAAACAAACTATTATTTACGCTAATTCATTCATCACCCACTGTCCAGACACTGTACTCCAATAGTCAAGTAATGTTTTGAATTTGTCACCATAGCAACTGAACTTGTAGAACGTGCGCTAATTCAAATAAATAAAATTCGATTAGAATAAATTTATGACAAATGTAATAAACATAAAAAATTTATTAATATATCAATATATATACAATGTAATTAATTAAATATTCCATTTATGCTACTTATCACAATAAAGTTTTGTCACATTCTATTATAATGCAGCAATATGACGACATAATAAATAAAATATCTCGTAACTTCCATGTAAAATGTAGAAATTTAAAATTTACAATTATTCAAAGATTCCTTTAACGGGCAGGAAGTAAAATGTTAGCAGCTTTTGAACGCAGTGCATAAATTCCGCCTTGTAAAGAGCAAACACCATAAACTTGACAGCTCATGAGAAAATCAGCAAACTAAAAAAAGCAATTTATTAGTAAATTTGAATTTTTTATTAAAATTAAATGTATTTTTTATAAATTAACAAACCAGAGCATTATTCTGATCATTTGGACCAATTATAACGACAATACTATCTTTATTTTCTGCAAGTGGTTTGGCCTGTGGACCAAGAGAATCAATTTGAACATGAGCAAGTTGAACACTAGTGAATGGAATATTAATACTTCCAACAATAGCGCCTCGTTCAAATCTAAATAGAAAACAAATGCAAATTTAATTTATATAATTTTCTACTCTATATTTCATATGACTAAAAAGATTCTTACTGTATATTATTACGAAGATCAACTACAATAACTTTTTCAGGAGTATTATCTAACAAGTTTAAAAAATCGTCTACACTGATTCTTGGCATCTTTTCAGTTCCAGGTTCTGGTTCTGACCAGTTAGTAGCCTAACACAACATTAATAATTTAAAATGATATATTATGAGAGTTTGAAATAATGTTTTTAAATTTACCTTTGACTGATTGAATTGATGCCTTCTGTAAGTAATACTAGCTGGTGTTCTCTGATACATTGACATAGAATCTTTGACACAAAGTTCTATATCAATTTCAGGAAGGTCAGAGAAAAGAAGAATACATTCATTAAATCCAGATGTGAGTAAAGAGTCCCTTAGCTGTTTCAAAATTGCTAAGCCAACAAAAAGTGGAAAAGACGAATCTCCCAATAAAAGCTTATCCCATAAATGTAAAATTTTATGAATAGGAAACACATCTGAAAATAAAAATTTACGTAAAAACTTCTATTAATAAAAAGTATTTTTTGTAAATAATAAATAAAGATTATGAATTACGAAAAATCAAACGAATTTATATGTATACACTTAATATCCAAGGTCAGCTTAAGCGATACTTACGGGAAAACATAGTTAAAAACCAAGGAATAGCAAACAACTCTGGTACAAAATTTATAGATTTTAAATGATTTGCTAATTGTGGATCGTGAAAAGCAATAATTTGTGAAAATTTTCCCAAGTACTCTTGTATAACAGCTGAATTGTCTTTTAAAAAGAATTTATGAAGATATTTCGGTATGAATGCAGATAGACAAGCAAATGCTCGAGCTGAAAAATATTAAAACAATTTAAAGTAATCACATTTTTATCATAAAAAATTAACAACCAATATTAGAATAATTACCTTCATTATTAAAATTAAGATATAGAAAAGGCGCAGTGAGTGAATCAAGTCCTTGCCAATAAACATAATGTGGATTATCTCTGACCCATGCTTTTAGTAGCCTTTGTAGTCTTTCATGTCCAGCACCAGATGATAAAAGTTCACTGTATTGATGACATCTTGGAATATCAACTTCTATTTGTCTATCTGTATGAGTTGGTGTTTCTTTATCAATCATATCGTATCGTTTTTGAATGTCGCCTGTAATTCCTAGAAGAGCTGCCCATACAGCACCTCGTACTGGTGGTGGAATGTCCTTATGAGCTTCTCGAATTATAGCATCCTTAGTTATTGGATATATCTATAAATTTAATTTAAAAGAAGTGAATTATAGGTTTCAACAAGAAAGAATGAATTGAAAGATGTAAATTTAAAATTACCTGGAGTAACCTATCATATAAAACGATTCTATAAAATTGATATTCTGTATCCCTTTCTCTTATGATTAGAGGCAGCTGAGATGCAGCATCAGTTAAATCATCTTGTGCTTGGACATGCATCCTTTATTTTAACAATATTTATATCAGAATTCGATTCTTATTTGTTGATTTAATTTTTTAAAAGTATACTTACTGACTTGTGAGACGAGGATAATTAGCAACATAAGGAATGTGAGATAGTCTTTGAATTAATGTATCAAGAGGTACCTTAACAACTCTAAGATCAAGAAGCCCTGCTGTATCACGACGTCCAAACATTTGGCCAAGTAAAATTATTAAACTGTAAAAAATTAACTGATTAATTGGATCATTACTAAAGTGGATAATAAACAAAATTGAAGTTTTTATCAAAATAAATATACTTTGGTATTGATAAAATTGGAGGTCTTGAACGAATTAAACCTTGTTTTTTCAATTCGATAGATATATCTCCTCCTGCTAACTGCCATAAATAATATAATTCATCCATTCTCCGATTTATTACGTTTTCATACAAACTATCTTCCTTTTCTTTTGCATCTTTTTTAATAAAATCTTCAAAAATTGGCAAATTTAAAAGTTCTTCAGGTGTTTTACGCAAAGATGGGCGTATTTGAAGACAAGCATTTACAAAATCTATTACATTTTCAGGAAGTTCCTTATAAATAAATATTTAAAATAGTTAATTGTTTAATTTATTAAAATGATCTATTGAGTGCATTTGTAATAAAAAATATAGACAAACCTCATATACATTAAAACAATTATTTTCACGTGATAAACGTTCGAATACACTATTTTCTGTATGAATTAAGCTTAGAACTTTTCTCAAACATTGTGACAGTTTAACACCAGGCCATAAAGTTCGTCCTAATAAACGTTCTGCTATTATCATTCCTAATGACCACGAGTCTACCTTTACACTCCTTACACCGGCAGTACCAAGAAATACTTCTGGAGCAGTATACTTTGGATAGCTAGAATTAAAATAAGATTTGGATAATTTATAAAAAAAACAATAATTTAATTTAAAGAATATCGTGTAATGGTCATGCATACCCAATAGGAAAAGAAACATTTTTGCCATAATCAGTCATATAATATAAGCCAAAATTGTAAAGTTGAACAGCTCCATTTTTACTGATAAGAATATTTTCAGGACTCATGTGACTATGAACCAAACCAAGCTCATTCATGTGCTTTAATCCAACCAAACACTGATATGCTATTTTAACAATATCATCAATAGATAAATTTTCTTTAGATGCAAGAGGTTCTCCTCTGTATTCAGCCACAACAACAGTTCTTTCTAAAAAGAAAGGATAAAAAAATGAATAAATCTGAATTTTTATTGGAGTAATCAATTACTTAAAAGATGATTACCATGTTTACTGCGAATAATATCTAAATAAGTTGACAAGTTTGGATGGTTAATAGTTTTTAAAAACTGTGATTTTCCCAATATTGTTATTGAATTTGGAGTCAGTGGCAAACCGTTACTTCCACACAATTCAGCCGGATGGCTTTGAGCAAAAAAGGTCATTCCACCAAAACATCGTTCTTCGTTTTCCAATAGTGCAGGACACATTTTGAGTATTACAATTACAAAAACTTTTATTTATAATACAGTCCGTCTAACCTAACCTATATTTTTTATTAATTTTACACTCATTCCGACGTTCTGGTAAATTAAAAATTATTACAAATTAGAATTAATTGAAATTGGCGTGAAACTATTTAAAATTATTTAATAATTACTTGTTACGAATATCATTTTATCAAAAATTAGTTATTTGTGCATCTGCGCAAATAAACACGGGTAAACGTCGAAGGCGGTGGGCGTTGATCAGCTGATCAATCAGCTGTTGATTTAAATGGCTCGAAAATTTGAAATACATTATCTGTTTTCCTTGATTAAGACATAGGATTATTTTATGATAGTAAGAGTAAATAAATAAAATATACTTATTTAATTAAAATTAAAATTTTTCTTTTATTATACAATTATATAATACAAAAAAGTTTTATTATAAATTATTATGTTCATTAGTTAGATGGCATTTCCTCCATTAATGAGGAAATGAAAGTATTTCCATTAATGAGTTTTGTGGTGCCTATTACAAACTCAACATTCGCTGAAAAATGAAGAAATAAATTTTAGTTAGTAAATATGGACAAAGGAACTTTTATAATATTAAATATTTACAATCATCTTGTTGAGAAAGAAACCGTAGAGCTGATATTTCTGCATATGTACAACCACCAATAAAAAATACAAGGACGAGTTTGGGTGATTCCGAAGTTGAATCCTCGCTAATACCTAAATTCCCTATAATAAAACAACGTTTATATAAAAACAAAAATACGTATTTACATTCCAAAAAAAAAGTTTTTTACTTCAACATGGAAAGAAATTTTAAGAGAAAACAATATAGTGGTGACTCATTTTCATTTCTCATAAAGTTAATACTTTTTGAACAAGACTTTGAGCAAAATTCGTATGTACACTTCACACTGTAAAAGTATCCAGACCATTTGTGCTGAATTCTCTTGAAATTTCTTTCCATGCAACAGTATTTGATTTTTGTGTATTACTACTAATTGTAGGTCCTGGCAACAGTCCAAGTATGTCGTTCAATCCTTGCCATCCTCCAGGCTGTACTAGCTGTTCAGCTAATCTAACACTCAGAGGAGCGTATATTGAATGCACGTAACTAATGTCTTTTGGAGCAATTTCACTTTCATCTTCCACTGTTAGTCTTAGAGCTTTCCTTAAAACTGCGTACGGCCTTACCGATTGTTGAACTTTTAGCAATTCAGTTTTTTCTAAATGCAATAAAGTTGGTAAATATTGATAGCCATATGTTTGTACAATTTCTCTTTTGTAATAATCAAGGAGCTTTTGCTTTAAACCAGAATTGGTAAGTGATTGAATGCACAAAAGTCGTAGAACTTTTAGAATAGGTTCCTGCTGTGCTATTAAGTCTTCTATATAAGAATTTGGTTTATCAGTATCAATACAGTTTAAAAGTTCTTGTTCCACTTGTAATGTCTCCAAGAAATTAGTTGAATCTGTTATCTCTTTAATCATTTCTGCTATTGTTGTATCTAAAATAAAACAAATAATTTTATAGTTACTGATCTGAAGTGATAATTCTCTTTGAAAAACTCGAATAATTATTTTTATACACTTACGTTTGGCTAAAGACTGTTTGGTTGCTAACATATGAGGTAATCTTGCTACAAATTGTTTAATTTCTTGTACACTTTTATCACCATGTCTTTCATCAAATTGTGATGATATTACTTTTGCTTTTCTACTGAGAACTGGTCCCACTCCATTAAAGTTTTTATCCCTAAAAATATAAATAAAGATTAAATATTAGTAGCTATATAATAAAATTGTTTAAAAATAAAAATGAATACCGAATTTCTGCAAACAATTCTTCTCCTGAATTAAGAATAATTTGTTGCTTCTTTTTTTCAAGTGACATGACAGTAGGCGATTCATCAGAATTTAAAAATTTTTCAGCTGGTAATTTAACAGTAGCTGTAAAATGAATATATATTTTAAAATATATAATTTACATAAAATGATTTTTAAT
>JAPYZA010002079.1:0-39572 GCA_030522685.1 Eupelmus azureus | reverse complement strand
GGGATGAGGGGCGAGATAAATGAATGTTATGCGCTGGTTATGCGGACGGGAAGTTATGTGGATTGTTGGGCATGTGAGACAATGCCGAAATTATTCTGGTTGACCATCTTCGAGCTTTTGTGCCCTGTCAGAAAACTCATTTCTTTTATTATTGGTGTAGATCGTTTGATTTGTTTGGGATTAACACCTTTTTAAAATTATTGAATTTTTTATTTGTTATAGTTATAACGTTATTTTGCAATACCTTCATTTATTTAGTGATATACAGTTAAGACAAATACTGAATACGTTTCTTATCTATTTTTGAAATTATTATAATTATAAGAATGCAAAAAACATATATTATATAGAGTATTACTCATACAAGGTAATAAATATTTTTATTTGTATAATCAATATTCCTAAAGCGTGTTTATTCATTTATTGATATATACATTGAAAGAAAAAGTTAAATTCTTCGATAATTACGTATCTACACGTTTATCTCCTTAAAAACGAATTCTCGTGTGACTAATGAAATTCGCGCGTGAAATCAATGCACTTGGTAATATATCTTAGTACAATATTTTTAGTAGATAAAATTCAATTACAGTATCATCGTCTTAATTTAGAATTATGTCATGACAACACAATTATATTTTTATGTGGGATTGAAAACAAAAACTAATTGATAAGTATTGAAATTGACATTGATAAAAATCAATACGTAAAATTCATTATTTTACGCGATTCTTATATACATGTCAATATTGCATTATTTAAAAAAAAACTGTATTTAAATTTTTCTCTGCAGGTTTTGATAATAAAAATAAATAATCTGTTAAACCTGTATTGAAATAAGACTTTTTCTGCACACTTCACACACGTCCAAGCTAGAAAAAAATTGCTATCGACAAATAAACGTAAAAGGCCAAGATTGACGTACAACACCCATACCATTACAAATCACAGGATCCAATCCATGAAAACGGTGTTTTATCACTCATAACACTGCCGATACCAAGGAATTTTCATAGACAACACCAGCACTCTCCATAAAGTGAGTAATGCCAGTGGCGCCTGCTCGAAAGTATGCTAGAAAAAAAAAAGAAACCCAACCGCGGCGCCAGCCACGAATTTATAGACTACGCCACTCGATTCTCAAGCCAGTCCATATAAAGCGTCAATCGCATTGTGTATACGCGCTCAGGACAGTCGGACGCGTAATGTTCAGGATATAAGCGCGAGCGGTGTAGGTCGAGGAGCCGGCGACGAGGCGACATGAATCATCGAAGATTAGATCAATAGGTAAATAGTGCGCGAAATAAAGTGGACGCTGGCGGCGCGAGACACGCGAAAGGCATCCCGCCAATGCAGCCGGTCGTGGATTTACGTCACTGAGATAAGGGGTTACATTTTTTCTCCAGCTCCCTTTGGGTTTTTTTCTATCTTGCCCCGATGATCGATTTTACGAAGCGGTCTTATCGGCTCGGTGCTGTAATTTGCGGAATGCGAATCCGCTCGTGATGAATACGGTTACGCGAGGAGTTGGTTACTATATTTAGGGTTGGGGATTCATCGGTTGTTAATCTTTTGTTATTCAATTTTCCCTGTTTGATTGGTTAAGGAGGAAAGTTGTTTATATGTATTGAGCGAATAAGTCGTGTGAGACACTAAAATGTAGGCTATCGATAATTAGATACCTATCGATAATGAGATAATTGGAATTGGTTAACTGTATGGTTATCCTCCCAGATACTGCTTAGAATATTAATCGGAAACATCCGATTGGAAAGTCCTCACTAAAAGATTCTTCACTTATCCGCCAAGAGTGCCGAAGAAACTATTGGCAAATTGAAAACGTTACTTATCCTCCACTAGCACCAAATTATCAAAAATAATAATGTAACTCCAGTCTAAAACCTAAACCAGTCCAGATAATCCATTGTCTAGACGAACGGCGCATTTTCGAGATCGCCTCCCAGATAATACATACCCCCAAGACTCCACATCGCGCTGAAAAAGCGCGACGCAACAATAGAGTTTAACGCAAGCACAGTATCCAGATATACGTTACACGAACGTGTGCACTACATTGCACTGTCTCCCTTTGTCCACCTCTGCTCGCGTGAAGAAATTTTTCAGTGGCCGCGCGCGCGCAAACCATTGTCATTGTCTCTCCCTTGCACTCTCTCTCTTTCTCTTTTTCTCGAATCTCGCTTTGGCCGCTCGCGCTCGCGCCTCGAGAAATGTCAATCATTACGTATGGGTGAGCGGTGGCGACGACCGGTCCGTGCAAGTTCAGCTCTATTAATAGCAACTGACGACTGGCTCTCTCTCTCTCTCGCTTGAAATCGGTTACACGCCGGGACGCCCGCGCTTTTCGGCGAGTGAGAGGGAGATTCCGCGAGGCCCCTGGGATCGCTCGGCGACGATTCATTCAATTATACACACCGATTCTGGCTGTCTTAGGCGCACATCACGTGTCGTTTCCTGTTTGGTCAGCAAAGCTGTGACTGTATTAAGACTTTTTGTTGGTCTCGCTTTGATTTATGCCGGTTTCGTGGGGTATTGATGAAATTTGTAATTGATGGTGCGATGGTATGCTTTTATCAGCTGTTATTGGGTTCTAGCTTAGGTTTTTATGTCTTTGAGGAAAATAAAATCTGGTCGGTGCTAAAATATTAGTATTAAATTTGGTCGACTAGTAACACCAAACGCTATAAAACTGGTTTACAAGATTTGATTTACAGCTTAGCCGATACACATTTAACGAATTTTTAACAAAACTAATCTGATGAAATATGTTAACGTAACAATATTGCCAAGTTCTCCAGCCAATTAGGATCCCCGCAACATTGTAATCAGACACCAAGCTTAGCAATTTGCCAAAAGCAGACACATGTCCCTTGCACGTCGCAATTAACACTTTGCCCAACACGCCGCGGCGCGTCCCAGGTCCTAGGGCCAATCCGAAACATTTTTCTTCAATTTATCCAAATGACACCAATCAAAACAATCAAAACCCAGCTCGAGGGCATGCACGAAATTGCAACACCCCCCTCCCTCCACCCTACCTTCCCAGAAAGCCCTGAAAAAAGGCCGGCAAGCGTGCAGCACTGACACGATCTCAACGATATATACGGTGCACATCCGCGTGTGCGCTGTGAGTGAGAGAGAGAGGAGAGAGAGAGAGAGAGCGGCGCGTGCAAGCAAGGAGCGAGAGAGCCAGGCGCGCGCAGCGGCGCGAAACGAAGGCAGGCATACACGCGCGTCGCGCCGCCGGCGATTGGCCGGGGAGGGCCGCGTGGACGCCCACAACGCGCGCACGTTTATATAGTACTAGCAGCCGGCGCCGCTCTCGAGTAGAGTTCATTCATAGAGCCAGGCAGCTCTCTCTCTTTCTCTCTCTCTCTCTCTCTCTCTCTCTCTCCTAGACACGGAGTCATTCATTAAAAACGCGACGACGAGTGCGAGTCCTTACCGGGCGTGTGCCTGCAAGCGCGCGCTTTTCGCCGTTTGCGTCAGAAGTGTTGTAGTTTTTGTGCTGTGCGTGCTTGGGAAGAAAAGTGCTGGCTTTCGTTGGGATAATATTGAGGCTGAGAGGACCATAGGGACACATCGCGGACGAAGAATGCGAATTGGTGAGTCAGACGGTTTTCATGGGTTATGCGCCTGCTGGGTTTGAGCTTGTGGACCGGTTTTAGTGGCTTTCGATTGTTGGAATGATCGAGAGTTGTCAAAGTTTGGTAGATCGGAATCTGCATTGAGGAATCGAGGATTTGTTCTTAGTGGGTTTGATTAGCAAACTGAATTTGATGGGGTGAATGATTTTATTTTTTATGTTGATCTTAATTTTCAAACTTTGATTCTGTTGATCTTCTGATTCTTTTATCCTTTATTTATGAATGCATAAATGATCTACTGGATTAGATACTGTTACTTAAGTTGAATCAATATAGATAATATTTTTATTTTTTGATTATGTGAAAACAACTATTTTTTTATTTTGGAAATTTAACTTTTGTAGTAGTTGTTGATCTAAAACTTTAAGGCATATCGTTATTTTCTATAAAGGTAAATGTTCATCATTTTTAGCCACTGGCATTTTTTGATTACTTTTATTTTTCTTTAGAATATATAATTCAGCAAATTTATCAGAATATTTTTTAATTGATTTTGATATAATTGACTTGAAAATTTGTATAAAGGTAGTATTGTAGATATCGCTATATATTCCATTTTATAGAAAAAAAAAAAAATAGTTTGGTCAGTAAAGATTGAGTTAGGAACCCTCTTAAAATTGATTTGTAGTGTTAGTTATATTAATTAATTACAATATTTGTCATTGATGGTGCAATATTATAGTGTATTTCAATTTTATAGTATGTAATTGTAAAATTTTGTCAATTCAAAGTTCTCTATTACCAATTAAAAAGATAACAAAAAATGCTACCTGATAATTCTGTGAATATGTAGTTCCAATCACGATAAGATAAAATGTGTGATGCTTTATTTATTTTTATCCAATGAATTATAACTTGAATATGAATGCCAATGCAAGAATAATGATAAATTGATATTTTTATTGATGATTAATTTTATAATAATAAGAAATGTTATTATTTTAGATGAAATGTAAATATTTATGTTACTGAATTTATTTATTTATCTCCTATATTTTATCACAATCCAGATACAAACATTCTGAAAAGTGCATGTGCAAAAAAGTAACATAAAGTAAGTACCTACAGTGAGTCTGTAAATACAGTGTAAGCAATTCAAAATTTTTAAAATTGTCCATCTCAAATATTGTTTTTGGATTATTTATTAACGTGAATATCGAACTAGTAACTTCATTTATCACTGATTTTTCCAATTGTCATCAGTACACACGATCTCAATTCAAATCTATTTTTAAATTCGAAATACAATTCATGATTCACTTATTCTGGGTAACAGAAAATTCAATCGCTTCATTGTGAGCGGCGGATACATTTTCAAAGCGCAAGCCACCCTGAAAGTGTTTCGTTCTCAGTTAAAGAAAACAAGTTTGATGCTGTCAAATGTTTGGGCAGCAACCCACGGCAACAATCAATTTAAAAAAAACCTAATACGAGCCGAAACTGATACAACTTATGTTTCTCGTTCTTCGATGTCAAACACTGCCGCTCGAAGATATCGGTACGATCTAGATGTTTACGACATACATTGTTAATTTATTAACTGCGTACAATCGCTCCATGTGGGATATTAGAACTGTATGAAGGGCTTATAAATGATACAACTATTACTTTTTATTAGTATGGGATGAAATCCATCCTTTTTAGAATTAATAAAGTCCTAATCCAAACGATCACTGCCTTTTAGATCTGTCCATAGGCTAAAGTACCACAACGATCATCCCTAATCTATTTTCTCTTCATCTCCGAATATCAAACCACCTTAACATTCGAGCAAAATCCCAGCCGGAGATTCACTCGTCGACAAGGCAACTTTTTCACGCGGCGGTCACTCGCATTATGTACACCACCAGCTTCCAAAGATCAAATAAACGATAGCGTGACAGAACAAATATTCTCGTCGCGCCTATTTTCAAGAGCCGAGCATCCCCTAGTGTCAGAAGGAGGAGGATCAAGGGTCCTTTGTCACACAGTAGTCCGCAAGGATGTACCGGCTCGAGTCAGTCCATGGACTCGGCGGCTGCTGCCGATTCTGGTGCTCTTGCGCAGCCTTTTTGTTCGGCTTTGATTTTAGCCGCGGTCGAGTGTGTTTAGAAAAGAAGAAAAGGGAGGGAGGAGCGGTGCGATAGGAGAAGAAAAGAGTCGGTAAAGAAAATACTGCCAAGAATAACGTGGAACTTGTATTATTGCAAATTGAAAGTTAATGTCGTTATAGTGACATTTACGTGCATCTTGTTTTATATGCATCCTGAATATTATGCACTTTTCATCGTTTTGATACAGATTAGATATTCTAGTTGTGATAATGTCCTAACTTACACGCAATATCATATTAGTTTTGTTTTTAAAACTTAAACTTTAATTCGATTTGTTACCGATCGTTGAAATTCGATTGCTAAACATAATTTTTTATGAGAAACTAATACAGTCTTTACCAATGAATATATTTTAAATGTAATATACATGTCAATGTCAGATATAAAATATTTTCCTGAACTTCGATGTGTAATTGATCTCTAGACTGAAAGGTGTGAAAATATGGAAATCCGTAGGTTGCTGAATGATTTAATTACACTCATAAACTACGAACATACACATTCACTCTAGTCCATTTCGCAAATTTTCCAAAGAACCCGGCGTTTTTTCTCCGCCAACTCACCACCAACCTAATTCAGTGCATTGACATCTCTCGGCACCCTCAGCTCTCAAACAATCCCCAAGATAACTCCCTTATCTGATGTTCCCGCAACACCAGCTTGGCCAACAAAATCACGCCTGGCCAAGCAAACACCCTTGACTCCTAAAACCGAGACCTCTCGAGTCGAGGCGAGCTCGAGTGGGCAGCGAAGACAGGCTGCCGCCGCCCGACGGGTGGTCGTCCCTACTCGCTGACGGGGAACCAATCGATTTCACGGCTCCTTTCGCAGTCGCGCGCCACGCGGGCGCGCGCAATTTCTCTTTCTCACCTTGAAGCAAGACGTTTTGTCGTCCGGCAAGCAAGACAATAGGGCACGAAAGGTTCTTCTTCTCTTCTTTCTCTCTCTGGCTGGCTATGTCCCACCTTTTTCAGCAGGGCCCGAATTCCTTCGCGTTTAAGGAGCGATGATTTAAAATTACTAGCCAGAGGTTTTGGCCGATCGGTAGGGAGGGAAGTTGCACGTGCGCGACTTTTTCGGGGGCGTTTTTTCACTGTGGCTGCGAGTGGGAAATTTTGGGTTGCGGCAAAAATTAGAGGGAGTTTTTGAGGTTTCAATTTGAGTCTTTGGGAAACTGGGGCTTGACGTTTGAGGATCAATCAGTGAGAGGTGGATTCATGTTGGTGGAAGTAAAATAGATTATGTAAAAACATTGTTTCTTTCTAATTTCAGATCGTTACGGAAAAATTCGATAAGTTAGTCAGGCTAATTATCTGGCTATTTACCTTCTTCGCGTAGCATCGGCCAGCTCTCGATAACGATTACCGATAAAAATAATAACACAAACAATGACACGTCACAGCTGACCATTACTCGGAACTCGCTCGCAGTGCAGTCGCGAGCGCGAAACAAGATAACAGCTGCTCCTCATCCTCGCTGCAATTCGAATCCTCCGCTGAGGATACAGGCGCGAGGAACAAGAGAAGCGAGTCACGCGCGTGAGAAAAAGAGGTGCAGCGTGCTCGCACTTTTGCTTTTACTCCGAGGGGCTTTGTGCGCCGATCAAAGCCCGATTATTTTCCTTGACCTTCATTCGTCGCGGATCGATCGCGCGACGGTCTTTGGATTAATGAAATTTTATTCTCGCGCGGCTGGAATAGCGGATTCCGAGATAAGCTGGAAACTTCATTATGCGATTGAGACAATGGTGCGAATTACTTTGTGTAAATAAAGTTAGTAGCGTCGGGGTTAGATAAGATAAGGCGGCGACGTTGCGCCGGTGTTTCAGGAGAAAGTCTAATGGCTTAATCAAGGGAAACTAGCGTTTAGACAAATAAATTGTTGTTTATTAACCTGCATGAACTCACTATAAAAAAATTTGCATAATACACGAGTTAAGTGTGATAAGCAAGTTCATCAGTATCGGCTTGGATAAGATAAGCGCCGATAAGTAGCGCTGACGTTCTGGAAACTTTTTCTAGCCTCGTAACTAAGAATATCAACGGTATCTAACAATCTAATTTATCCTCCATCATTTTACAATTTGCCAAGGTATATTCTTACCTCCCACTTCATCTCGCACAAATCCCACAATCAATGCTAAATAATTTCTCCGGCGGTCTTCATTCCTCAGCCGGGCGCCTTAAAAAACGAAGGCGCTCGCAAACGGCACCAACAAGCTAATCCCGATCTCTCCTTCCTTTTTTTAAGCAGCCATCCTCCCCTCGGCCCTTCTTCTTCTCCCAGCTATAAGAAAAAGCGCGCGCTATCAAATTTCTCCGGACATTAACATATTATGAGCGAGAGTCCGCGGCTCGGTAACCCGACACCACAGCGCGAGAGGTGCATCCTTATCATGCCTGCGTCTCTACTGCGTGTGACTCAGTCGATGGCGCTTACGATCCTGCACTTGCGAGGATTATCCCATCGAAAGGTGATAAGACGAGGAGCGGATACTTCCGATCGAAAGCCGGATGTCGGGGTGAGGCTGATAAAGCGGCTGCTGGTGGGCACCTGTTGACGAGGTGGATTAGCGAGGAGCGACGGATAACGGCGCTGAATGCTTTGCTATGGTACTGCGTTTGATTCGATCTGACGTGATGTTTGATTCCTTAGGTTTTTTTGCGAGCTCGGTATGCTAATGCGGAGTTCGTTGAATAATTAGACTAAACGGGTATTTAACGATTTTAAATGCATCTGGTTTGGAATGCATTTGCATGAATTAAGTGTACTATTTCTGTGTTGCTCGACTGAGATTCGTGAAATGATTGATCTGTTTTTACCGAGACCGTCAGCTCGCTCATTCAGCTAATTTCTAGTCGATACCGGGAATGAGTGAAAAATTCCTTTTCCTCTAAAAATACATTTACTGAAAAATAAAAAAAAACAAAAGAATAGAAACAATTCGCATTATGTAAAAATGCATGCAAATATTAAAACATGACTAAAACAGCCGGAAAAACCAACTTCCTTTTGCGATACAGCCTATTATTCAATAGTTCTCAAAAAAAAAATATCGAATCCGGAAAGAAACAACTCATAACGCGATTATCACGCCAGCGCATTATACAGCCGAATACCTCCCGAGTTCGTCACCTTTTTTATCGCCAAAATAAGCCATCTCGCACGCGTCATCCGGAAACGCGGCTGATCAACGATCTAACACGATTCTACAAGCACCAAAAATTCGGCAACTCTACCTCACTCTCTTTCTCGATCCCACGCGCTGACATCACTGCCGACGATAAATCATCACGCTCATTGTCACAGGGCTCTCTCATCGTTATCTAAATCGGCTTATCGCGCGCAGTCTTTCTTTTTTTATACACTCCGCGGCGGTAGGTGCCGGCGCGGAATTCGAGCTCGCGCGGTAGACCTGTTTAATGTTTGTCGCGCGCGCGAGCGCAAAGGAGAGCGCGATATAATGCGACTTTCGCGCGCGTCGAGCGACGGTCGATGGTCTCTTCGATTTCTTTATGAGGCTTATCTTGCGAGCGAGAGAGCCGAGGAGCTTTTTTAGTGCTCGGTTTAATAAGCGAAATGAGCGGCTGAGAGCCAAGGTCGGCGTAGTTTTTGGATCTAGTGAGACTTCGGGGGAGACTAAACATGTTGGAGATAAGGAAGAGGGACTCCGAGCAAATATTTATGATGTATTTGTTGCGGAGAGTTGGCGCGTTTTCGCGCCGAGGTGCTTGATTTTATCGGGCTTCTTTGAGCGCGGAGCAAATAAATTATTTATTTTTAAAAGTTATTCGAACAATTGACGGTTGGAGACAATGCAACTAATGTTCTACATTCCAAGGGATTAAATCATCGCTTACTTTTGTAAAGTGCGATTTAATCGGCTGCAAATTCTTGAAAACGATAGCGATACAGTAAATTGGAATCTGATGCAAAACATATATTTTTTAAATCATTTTTTTGAATTAAAAATAAACAAGCTATTAATAAAAATTTTTCATTAATAATTTTTTCCTCATATAGTAGATCAAAGTCTTGTAATCCATACCAAAATTCTCATTACCCATACCTAAAAAAGCATAAAACTCAGAAAACTACACCGTACCGATCCCCTCCACGCTCCCCGCAACCATTCCTTAAAACCGCCCAAAAAACTACCTCCATTTGAAAAAATACAAAGCCACAATCCCACCAAGTTACTCGCATTACGCTTCCCCACGGACCCTTTCCAATTCACTCTCCCCTCTCTCCAGCCCTTGACACTCACACACACACACAGACGCATCCCCGTCTCAAACCTCTCTCTCTCTTTCGACTCCCTGCAATAATTCATACACCTCTCGGGCTACCAGCACCGAGCCGATGCAAAATATCGGCTGGCCCGGGGGGTCCCCCACGCGTTTGCGCGCGAGGGTGTAGCCCGAGAGACTCGGCTGGGCGAGAGAGAGAGACAGCGGGGACCGCGAGAGAAGAGAGAAAAGGAGCGAGAGAGAGGTGGAAGGGATCGAGCTGGCGCGCGCGCGAGTAGGTGGGACCGAGAGCGCGCGCGCGGCCCGTGTGAGTAACTGTGCGGACTCGGAGGCTCGACTCCTCAGTCAGCACGAGATCGGCGAGCCGAATGGTCAAGCACACAATCTCTCTCTCGCCAGGCCGACTTTTGTGATAGAGAAGCTTTTCCCTTGCGGACTGCTGGAGGGTGCGGTTATCTTTTTCATTCAGTGACTCTGTACTCCCGGGCGGCTAATTATCGTTAACCAGTAGAGTGAATTTTTTCGTTTTTCGATCGCGTTGAAGATACGAGTAATTGACACGTAAAAGATATCAAAGAGTGAAGTTGATCGGTAAGCTAACGCGCTCGAATGGTTCGCCGGTCCGAGGATGTGGAAAGAGCGACGATCGCCGGTGTGGCTGTTGCGCTGCCGCGTCTGCCCGACGGTACCTAATTCTCACTGAAGATCCCACGACGACACTCGCAGCGAGATAGAAAGCGACAGAAGCAGGCCAAAGGAGAGAGGAAGAGAAAGAGAGGGAAGGAGTAACGACAGGAAGGAAGCGAAGCGAAGCGGGCCTCTCACCCCCCAGGCGTCAGAGGGGCGCGCGTGGCGAGAGAGCGAGAGATGATCCTCGAGCTGCTGGTGGCCGGAGCTTTTGCCCTCGCCACACTAAGGCGGTGTGTGTACATTATTGAATGTCTTACTATATTAGTTTTACCGATTATTATCGGTGTGGCACTGTAAAGAAAGTAAGCTTGCGATCGCTTGAAATTTGAGTTGTTTTGGAGAGCTTGAGTTGCGATGTGGGAGAGATCGGTAACGCAGGTGTGGGTGGGTTTTTAAATTGACAGGTGCGATAGCTTTGCGCCTTTGTTTTTATTGTCTATTGTTGGTCTGCGTGACAGGTTGGTTCTGTTATTTCGATTTACCGATTTACGCACGGATCGGCTTTGACCTACTGAGAGAAATTAATGTCATAGCTTTTTATTAGTTTACAGATTAATTCAGTAGCAAAGTATTATTGAACTTAAGCTTTTCAGTAGCACAACATCCGGTCATATCAGATTTACTATCGCTTTTTTAAAAAACCGGTGTACTTTCTGGCTTGGTTATCTTGGCAAAAATTATGCAACGCGCGAATTGACTTTCGGCGATAATTAGATGTGAAAATGATTAATCGAATTTCTTTACTGTGCACACCGAAGTCGAAACACGCCCAAACAAGTTTCACTGCTGAGGTCACTTATTCGAAAGTCTGTTGATGTTGAATAAATTGAGCGGTCAGAAAAATACCGGCTTCAATCTGGATCGAAAAAAATCGGTGATTCTCTAGTCTGTTCAGAAATAGCGCATGGAAAATTTGCGCGTGTTTTGACACTTTGTTTAAGTAATCCATTGCATGCATTGTTGGAAATATAGTATTGTTTACGAGAATGTTTTGCAAATAATGCGTTACGAGCTTTGACGATTAGCGTGGCTAAGAGGACGGTGAATAAAGTGCGCTATTTTATGCGCGCATTCTCATTAATGCAAAAATCATTGACGCTCTTGTAGTACAGATGATGCGCAAGAATTACATGCATTAAAAAGTTGTATTTAGATATACGGCATGAATAATTTTTCCAATGCTGCAAGTTATCGCATAAATAAAAGTTTCAAATCGATCGATGCAGTTGTCATTACGATCGAAATGATTGGATTCGTTTTCATACGTATAAACCATGACATAATATAAGAAAACTTGAATTCAATGCAATTTGATATTGGAGAGTATGTGTATCCACGCCAAAATAAACAAATATTCAATACTTTTTAATAAATATTCGATGATTAAAATTTAACATTCACATATAAATAATGTTGTGAATCTATTATGTATCTATTATTTGATTAGTGATTATCATGTGTCGATATTATGATAACTCTCCATAATTACACAAGTCGGCAGTCATTACTTTACATTTTCTCCTATAACAAAGCAATTAACCTTCCATTATAGTCCATTTATCAAACTGTTAAAATCAAACGCGTGGCCTAAACATATTTATTCCTTGGATTCAAGACAATTTCTATTTTTGTAAATAATCACTTAGCGCAGTAGCATCGGATCTTACGTGTCGCGACGAGAAATAGACTCGCGTAATCGGTGCGAATTAATCGTCGCCGTGATTGCGCTTACGCGTGCGCCGTAATCGCACATTTTCTCTGAAAAATTGCTCGGTATCATCGCCGAGCTGTAAATTGCGGTCGATCAAATAGCGCGAGTTTTAAGATCAAAAGAATTTTGCGCTTCACGTCACAGCTACGTGGTAATTACATGTTAATTTTACAGAAATTTTTTTTTTCAAATTCACCTTGAAGTGGAACGTTAAAAATAAACTTACAAAGCGCAGACAATTTTTCTGAATAAGATTTCTGACTACAAAAATAAAAAAATTTCCTCTTGTACTTAGTAAGACAATATAATTCCGTAAAACATTCGATCTACGTCACACTGACGTTACACGAGTACTTAAAAAATATTTCGCATTTGATAAGAACAATATATAAATACTATTCACCTAAAACTGATTTGATTTGTAATCAACTTTTAAAATCAAATGGTCAAAAGAAGCGATTAAAAAATCCGCTATTGTCAAAAAGAGTGATAAAAAATCTGATAAATCATATCACCATTAATAATCAAATTGTGCCCACGATAAAAATGACGTATTTTGCACAATCCTTTATACGAAATTCAGCGAGAAATGCGAATTGATTAATTACGGCAGCTCGAGCTTTTGACAAATTTTCATTCAATGTGGGTGACAAACACGAAAAAGAGAGAAAAAGCCAGCCGTCCCATTCAGGAATGAGCGCGGTAGGTTCGCGGCTCCGAGAGGATCGGTTTTACCGCCGCCGTGATGATTCATTTCGATTATCTTTTATACAATCGGTCATTTTGAATATACGTGCACTCGCCGCCACGCGCTCGATTGCGCCATTAATTTCCCGTTTCGCAATGCAACAATTTTTTTTAAGCTGCCGAAGCTTTGTTTCATAGCGAATTTCTAATTCGACGAGTTGTCGAGCGAGAAGAAAATGTTTGAGGATGCCGGGTAAATATTTGAATGACTTTTTTTGCCGACGAGTTCCTAATTTGAATAGAGGAACGTTTCGAGTGTACATTTGCAATAAAAACTGCATCTCGAAAATGATATTTTTTTTCAGCTATTTTTTATTTATGGCTCGTGGCAGTCATGCATGCTTGTGAATTTTTTAAGTAACTGTTAAATACACATATTTTATTTTCGAACAATGCACCTTTTCAGCATTTTGTAAACATTCTTGTTTGAGAATTATTACAAACGTTCAGCGATAATCTTATTTGCCTCCACTACATGCCTCCCTACACGGTAAATTAAATCGTAACAAATTAGTATCTCATTTGTCTCATGCTCAGGTATAACGTGTCTCTCCAGTTCCATCTTAAATTACGCCCTTTTAGAGAGGGAGTGTATCCCTATAACACTGCTCGTAATTCACACGTAATATTAGCTGTATTTATACGGTTCCCTTCCAGGCAAGCGTCAAAGCGACAGATTTTCTTCGGTGCACGCGCTCCGAGCGCACGAAATTCGAACACGTGATCAGGCGCGTGCTCTCGAAAGCCGAAAATATACGAATTAGAGTGAGGAGAGAGCGGTTATCAGGCCGCGCCGAGGTCACAAAAATCTCAAATTTCAATTAAACAAACGGAGCCGGTGAACTCGATACTCTCCTAAAAGTGAAACTAAAACATGCATCCTCGACGTACAAAAACTGGCGAGGTATCCTTTTGTGCGCCGATATCTTTGATGGCGATATTCCAGGACCGAAGCCAAATAAACACGCGCGACCGCGCGCCACTGAGCATCTGTGTTGAGAGTCCAAACTGTCTCGGTTATATGGATCGTCTTAGTCACTTGACACGCTCTGGCTCTGCGTACTTGCTTAAGTGAAAATAATATTCTAATGAGCCGTTGTGTACGGCTGGTGCAGCAGTATTTTTAAGCTGCGATTGTTAGTATTCGAGAGGTGTTTATAAATTTGCGTTTCGGTTGCAATTAATAAGTTGTAAATAAGAGATAGAATAATGATTTTCAAAATACTAAAATATGTTTTTGTTTTAAGTGCAACTTAAAATTCGTTTTGACATACGGAATGAAGTGTTAAAAATTAATATACTGTACTGAATTCAATGCTTCTTATCATAAAAAAGACTAACAAGCTCCGAGTCGGACGATTCTTTTTTCCCTTTGTGAAGTAGCTCCTTGTGTCAGCTCCGAAATCGTGACTCGATCCGCGGGTGGTCCAAGGCGACTTCGCTGACAACCAGCCGAGACGAAGTGACAAGAAACAGGTTGGGCCTGCTACCTTTGATTAAGGAAATAGTAATTGTGATTTCAGACTATCTCACTTTCGATATCGATCATTTTTCTTCAAATCAATATTTATCATTATTTTAAAATTGTTCTTTTTAATCTGTTGTCATTACACTACTAATCCCCAGAAACAAACTATAAGAGCCGCCAACTGCACTCCTTGGCAAAACCAACACTCAAGTTTACAATTTCACTTCCGCATCCCTCACATCATTACCACGCAAACCCCGAACGGAACTCGCGTTATGCCATCTCCAAACAAAGCCCGCCTTTGCCCAAGCAATTACGCTTAATTTTCGCGCTATAAAGACTCGCTCGCTTGACAAAGCTCCGAGGAGACAAAAGTATCTCCCTTCCTCTCTCCTCTCAAGATTTAGGCCCGGGCGGCGCACGTCTGTTGTTCCCGGGCACACACGCCTCGCGTATTTACCCTCGCGGCTCGCTGTCCTCTCTGTGGACCATTTTTCCTCGTCGCGCGGCACGCACACAAGGCAAACACACAGAGCCAAACGAACGGCTTAACCAGTTTATCAAACAAGTCGCGCGCGAGAGCTTTTCTGCGGCCTGCCGCGGTTTTCACTGCGCGCGCACGAGAGTTTCGGTAAATACCGAGGAGATGTGCGCTCGGTGTCGCATATTCAGATAGATCACAGTGTGTTCTTTGGGAATTCTTGAGGTTTAAGGGGGTTTGAATTGCCGGTTGGAAAACACTCGATACCAAGTTTCAGATGTGCATCGGGCTTTACTGTTTTTCAGTTATTATTGCAGGAAGCTTTTAGTCGCCTAGCTGGCTTTTCGAGCAGGTTGTCTTAGTCGAATGAAAATCGACGCTCCGCGACAATCGTCGTGTCATCCGCCTTCTCGCAGCGGTGTTCCTTGGACTTTTTCATGTCGATTGCTTTGAAATGGCCGGCAGCGGATGGAGGAGGAGTCAATCCTTCTCTGATTGTGCGCGCGCGCTGATGCGCAAAGAGCCGAGGCGCCCCGGTGCGGGCTTTTCCTTTCGGTCGCGTTTGTCCAATGGATTTTGTAATTCGCCTGCTGGTATGCTGGTTACTATACGTCAACTCGAATAGCTCCCTTGAGATTATATTTTTCATATTGAGGAGGATGCACTATTCGTGCCAGTGTAGTCTGTGATGACTAGACTGGTGCGGCCGTCGTGGTTTTATGAATGGACGGTTTGGGTTGAGATCGTTTGTACTTTGAAAGATTTTACGCTGAGTAGTTAATTGTATTCAAATATCCAAGATGATTGAATAATTTTTGAAAATCTACAATTGCTATTCTTTATGAATTTGCCGTATACTAAATTAACTTTTGATAACGACTTAGTAAAGAAACATAATGTGACAGGCGTTTTCTCAAATTATGCAAACATTCCAATTACCATCAAAATTATAATCGAACCCAACAGCCCAACTTCACGCTCTGTCTACATACCACTCCCATAAACATTCCAAAATCCACCGCCAATAAAATATTTCGGCTTCGAAACCAACCGCACCAAAAAAAAGACCCTCCGCCACCTCGAAACACTGTATACCCCCTCGCACTCTCGCGTATAAAAATTAATTTCGCGCGAGTTTTCGCTCATCGCGCGCCGCTCGTTTATTATCCCGCTCTCGCGTCTTAAATTTCTCCGCAGCGTCTCTCGCCTCGCGGCCGGCAGAAGCAACGGGAAGATAAAAAGGCTCGAGGGCGAGGTAGAGAGTCTGCGGTTTCGCGTGCGCGCCGGCTTACCAAATGAAAATATTACGCGCTGGAAATCACCGCGCGATTGCTTTCTGGCTCGTAAAAAATGCGCGCCTGCGCGTTCCTTTTTGGCCCTTAACGTGCGTGCGAGCGCAGTTATCGGCTGAAAAATGAAAATTCGAATTGCCCGGAGACAGGCGCGGCATTTTTCGAGCCGAGGATGGAGTTTCGCGGGTGCGTGCGCGCTGCGCGCGATTTAATGTTATGCGTTGTTATTATTTTAGTGTTTTAGCCGGCCTGGCTGAGGAATGGAAGAGATAAATCTCGCGCGGGGTGAACGGCGAATAATTATTGGGACTCTTTGGGCAAACGGTGCTGTTGTAATTTATCGTGGCTTTTTAGTTCTGCGGAGAGAGTGTTATTAGGGAATAAGTAATGTTGGATTTCGTGCTGTTTATTTATTCGGATTTGATAAATAAAATACCAGAAAAATCAAAAGTACGCGTTATTGTAGAAACGACAGTAAAAAGCGAGCGGTTGATCTTCTCGTTTGACACTTGGTAGTTAACAGGTTAACTCAACAAAATATGACATTTCGTTTAACTGCTATTGTGTTTATGTATTTATAAAGATAAGAAAAGATAACGTCTCGCTTGAAAGGAAGTAAAACCTAGAAGAAGTTTTACGAGACATTTGTAACGCTTAGTTTAGAGTTACGCTAATGAGTTGAAATAAGAATGAAGACATTCTCTTTCTAAACAAAATGAGATTGTTAGTTGAAACAAAAGCAAATGACTGACGTAAACAAAAAAGAACTCATTACATTAAAAGAGGTATAATTTTAATGCAATAGTCGTCCGAAATTCAGGATGTAGTATACTATTTTCAGCTATTTGATAACTCTTTATCGAGCGAGAAATGAAAAGTTGAATGAAAACACATACGTTATTCTTGCGGACAGCTTGTAAAAGTTCACTTTATTTCTCATTTTAATATCCCACACTGTTTTATTCAGCAGAGTCTAGATAAAATTATTTTGAATTGCAAATCAACGACGTTTTTTCTTCACCACGCAACTTTTTCTCCCGATAAATCATCGCACAAAAAAAGCCACGGCTGCACCGAAGAAATTTCGCTTTTTTCATCTATAAACCCTCCGAAGAAAGCTCGACGCTCGCAAGCGAGATGATCAACCTAGAAAGAGCGCTGAGAGTGAATAAAAACGCCAGTAGTATCGATACTAAATCAATCATCCGATCCTGCGCTCGTTCTCGCGTTGTAGTCGCTGACTCTATAGAGGCGTGCGTGTAAATCGCATCGGAAACACCATAAATATCGAATACCGAGCTCGAGCGCTCGTAGCGTATTATCAAGTCCCGGAGAATCGATTACGTATCGGCTCTTGGCGCGTGGGCGTCCCACCGAAAGTCACTCGCAATGTACGAGCTTATGGGCCGCGCGTTCGATTGTTCTTACTATTATTCTCTTCCGATGATTATAAGAATGTGTCCCAGGTTTTGTGCGTAGAGGGACTTGAATTTATAAAGATTAAGAGCAATTATGTTGGTTATCATAATAATTAACGTAAATAAAACAAAAAGTTTTTATTTTAATCTTCAGATGTTAAATTCTATAAAGCATTACGTTTTGCTGTTGACAAATAATTTAGCATTACCATTAAATTTCTCTTTAAAATTGTCATTGAATCATAAACTAAAATTAATCAAAACTCATAACAATAAAATCAAAACAAATAATTCTAAGCTCCATACATGTTTTATCCATAATACTTTTAAAAAACCATGTACCCTCTATCGCTTTCCATTCATCACCGACGGCAATGCGGCGGCGATCCATTAAACGAGGTGAAAGACCGATACCGATTCGAATCTTACACGATATAATACAAATCTCCGGTTACAATCGCAGGACGATTCATTAATAAAAAAATCCCCTAGAATTCCTAGAAATCTCGAGCCTAAGCCGCAAAGCGATTTTCGCAACCGTGTACCGATCTCATCCGACGATTCGCACCCACGCGGCATCCGAGAGCAGCATCGCGTACAACGCGCGATAAATCCTCAATCATTGCATACAAGGTGAAAATTCTCGGTAGGTGGGGACGACGTTGACATGCGGTCTTTCTCTCTCTCTCTCTGCCACAATCGCGTTATTCACGCCGCCGCGGGGCTCGCCGAGCGATAATTGCGCTCGATATGCTCGTCACAGGTGCTGAGAGCACGGCCGTTCTTAATTGAAATTTATCAATTTATTCGTGAGATCGGAGAACGTGCCGACAGACAGTGTCTGACTGTCTGTCTGGCGAGTCTTGTTATCGCGCTGATTTTTTGAGTGCGCCGAGTGAAATGTGGTTTTATCGAGCGAAAAATTCTAAAGGTTGCAGGTTCGAAGGTTGAAGAAAGGCGGAATTATCTTGTGATAGTGTTGAATATAAATACATTGTCTGATCATAAGTTCAAAATTTACTGAAAATTAACTTAGATAAAGTAATTCCGTCACAAAACAAGATATTTTTGACAAAACCGTTAAGTTGAGAGGTATCGTTAAACCTCAAAATGGTCACTATTCCACGTACGATGTTTCATAGTTTATTCTTAGCCTAAGATCGTCGGCACTCTTACATATATTTCGAATAATTTAAAGCACATTTATGAAATCACGCGCTCATCAATGCAGCCCGTACAACATTATATCATCCTCTAATTATGATTTATCTTCTTTTTAAAAATAATCATAAAAGTTGCACAACCGATCGCGCGCCAACAATACACCGCGCTCTCCTATGCACCTAATTTTCTCAAAACGCTATAATCGAGAAGGCACTAAAAGAAAAAAAAACGAAAGCACCGCCGATACTTAATTTACCGCCACAAACCTACTTTCATGCTAAACTTGACACGATTCCAAGCTCGCATCGTCGTAGCCGCCTATAAAATACCGAAGCGTCTCTAGCCGAGCATTTAAAACGCCAGGAATATTACACACGCCTAGCCTCTCGCTCGTTGCTCAATGTCCGGTCATCTCGCGCGAATTCAGTTACTCGCTGCTCGCGCGGTAACGATCCTCTAATTGCCCGGATTTACGAGCGCATTAAGCCGCTCGGCGCTGTTTCCTTGCTATAGCTCTCGGCTCCCTAGGAGGCAAGAAGAATCGAAAGAAGCGAGGTGCCGATCGCTTTTCTCAAGGAGACCCTTCCGCCTGACGGCTTTTTGCCCCATTTTTACGGCAAACGAGCGAGAGCGAGATGATGAAGTTTAGAACACATTCCTCGAAAGCTTTGTCATCGAGGCAAAGCGAGCGCGCTCGAGTTCTGCAACAAAGAGACGAGGAAAAGGCGGTCGGGTGGAGAGGTGGTTTTATTGGCTTCGAGCGCTCAGGGTTGCGCGCCGTGGAAAAGAGTCGATAAATTTTTATATTTTTCTTCGGGATTCTGATAGCGTTGGGAGCTTTAGTGGATTGTCTATTGTTGTGCTAAAAAGCAAGTGGAGTTCGACTTTTTAGAAATAAAACCCTATATGGGTTTAGTATCAATGATTTGAAATTAAATGTTTTGTACTGATTGTAACACATGTATGAATTATGTTTCAATACCAGTTATTAAGCTTTTAAATAAGTAGTTAAGTTCAGTTTCTTCACATAATATATTGATAAAAAACTTTTTACTTTCACTTATGCGAAATTAAAGTGATACCGTTAAAATTGCTTTGACAGCGAACCTATATTCGAGCAACCAGAATTTGTATCGCGGGTGGCAGTTTTTTGCGGGATAAAAAGGTAGATTAAAATTCTGAACTACTCTACCGCATATTTAATATGAAAAAATTTTCATTCGTAAGAATTTTGAACTCAAATACATAAATAAAATTGATTTCAACTACAGTTGATATTTAAACTCTGAAATTTATTTGTTTTGGCATTAAAATAAATTTAATTTTTATTTGTACCCGATCAATAAAAAGTTCGAGATTCGGAACAAGATAAAAACTTTAGAAACATTTAAAAATCAATAAATTGAATTTAATAGCATGTAACCTTCGCATATGTCAATAAACGAATTAAAAAAAAAAACAAGAAATTTTCGTACAAATAAGTCACGTAATCTCTTTCTTCTCGGGTTTCTCGCTGAATGACATAAAAAAGGCTGCAATAAAAAAAGTACCGCAAAACCCTCAGTGGACATAAGTCAGTATTTCTTCAGAAAATATTGACTGCACTTAATCGTTCTCTAATTTCATTAAAAAAAATAAGTGTTAGTACTTGAATTATTTTCCAACTTTAAAACAATATTTAAAAAACATTATGACAATTTTTCAACAATATTAACCATAATTCAACGATAAATCATCATGTACGCTAAATACTTTGATAATAATTTAGCGGCAATTATAACCTAACAATACTTCAATAATACTTCAACAGTATTCCAGAAATATTTTAATAATAACCCAAGATTATTGCAACAATATTCTTACAACATTATAATAATATTCCAACAATATTGTAACAAGATTGTAAAAATATTGCCACAACATTATAATAATATTACAACAATATTGTTACAAGATTATTACAATATTCCCACAACATTATAATAATACTCCAACAATATCGTAACAATATTCAATACTTTAATAATATTATAACAACGTTTTGATAATATTCCAAAAATTTTGTAACAACGCATTATGAATAGATTACATTAACACGTTACATTAACATACTCTAACTGTATTGGAAAAATAAAAATTGTATATTTTTCGAATTTTCGTTTATTCAAGACCGTAATCTTAATAATCCAAAATAACTTAAAAAGAAATGAAAATATAATGATAAAAAAATAATAATGAAAATGAGGAAAATAAATCTGCTCACAGCTCAAATAAAAATCAAATAAAACAGGAATATCATTATTAGGCACTTGTTAATCGTACAAAAGCGCGTGATACGCGTCTCGTATCGCTCGGCCGACAGGTGAAACTACGTCGCTTAAAAAGCGCGCTCGCAAGATTTAGAGAGTGCAACGCGCGCTTATACAGCCCTTCGCCGATTTGAAATATTATCCGCGCGGGCCGCTCAGGCGCGCGCAAGCGCTAATGTAATAACGCGCATAAATCTGCATAATGACCGACGTTTTAATACAGGCGCGCGGACTCGCGGAATTTATGGCTTATATGTATATCAAGCGCGCTCGGTAGCTTGTTTTCATCGCGCGCCCGGCGATATTCTAACGAGGCCCGATTAAAAGCTCCTCGACGACGAAAATGATAAAGTCCGCGGGACTATCGAAATGGGGGGAGTCTCGCGCCGGAGTAGACTGCGCGCGCTCTCGTATAATGGGGTCACGGAAACGCGCGTGCGCGCAGAGCCTTTGTTAATGATGCATAATGGCTGGACGTTTTGCAAAAGCTCTTTGCCTTTTATCGTGATTTAATACGCTGCGAATGCTTGAGGCGAGTGGCTGCGGAAGAATGGACATGCTGGCTCTTTTTATTTTTCTTAGGTGTGCGGTAAAAATTATACCGACCGTCGCCGCCGCGCATGAGTTTATGAGAAAATTAGTGATGAATTATATGGATTTTGCAAGGGAGTTATCGGTCTGTATCGATAAATTAGGTTTAGAAGCGCATAAAGGAATATGTTTATTAAGCTGTGCGTATATACCTCTCGCTGCTATATTTAGATAATCCATTAAAAAGTGATTATGTTATGTGAGCGTGATTCAAATTCATAAATACTAATAAAAAGATTAACAAATGTAAAAATATGTATTAACTTTTTACTTATTATGTATACATATAGTGCGAAAAATATTTCTCATTGTAAATCGTAGCTACGACCTTAATAGTTACAAAGCAGTCGCATTCTCTCAACAATAACTTCAGCTAACAAGAATCGCAAAAAAACAAATTTGAATATCAAACCAAAGCCTCCAGGCTCAATTGAAATCTCAGCGTCGACAAATTTTCACCGACACTCGACAAGCTCGCAGCATTCTCACACTCGCTCTAATTGACTCATCAGCCGTCCCGATCATTTCCATACAGCATTGGCTAATCAATCGTTGTCCACGCGTAACTACCGCCCTTTCCTCCGGCTCGCGCGCGAGCAAAAAGCCGCAACTGGCGCAAAAAAAGCCAGCGCGAAATCACGTAATTCGCTTTTCCCGCGAGGCGTGTCCACGCACATGTGCGTGTGCATATCCGTATCCCGCTCTTTCATCATGCTGGCCTCTTCTTTTTCTCTCGGGCCGCGTGCGCCGCGAGGAGAATCGGCGCGAGGCAATCAGCGCAGGTGGAGAGAGAGAAATTTTTTCTCCCCGCGCGCGCGTCTACACGCGGCCTGTAATATATAGCGCGCGTAACGCACCGTAACGCGCGCCTGGCGTATAAATGCGTATCCTTTTCTCGTTCGACCGCATCGTCGCGCAGTGTAAATTTAACAATTACGCCGGGGATGAGTTATGGCCGTATCGATTATTATATTTGTATTTTGAAATTTATTGGCCATTGTTCGACGAGCTCGCCGGTTTATGCCTGACTTGTAATTGATGCGGGACATCGCCGATTACACGCGCGCTCCGCTCGATCGGAAGGTTATTGAGCGCCAGCCGAGGAATGTGCGAGAGGGATACGTTGATACGAGCCTGCTATGCGCTGATAGCGCTTTTCTTCCAGATTGCAAGAATGTGCGGTACTTTTTTTTTAACGATTTCCAAATCGAGAAAATAGTATGTTGATTAAACATGATTCTTAAAATGCTAAAGATAGTTTCATTCAACAAACCTCTTTAGCAATCCTAAATTCTTCCGCGATTAATCGCCGTTAAGAAGCCCGAGCTCGGCTCTATCAGTCAGCCTCCTTCTTAGCAGGCTCGAAAACAACTTTGCAAATAACGAATTCAGCAAAGGAAAAAACAAGCCCGAGTGTCATTCGCTCGAGTTTCCAATGGCCAGCATATATATCTGCCGAAAGATAAGGAGCGCAAGCGCGCTCGCAATTCTAATCCGACGCGGCGCTGGCTTGTTGCCTGTCATCCGAGAACGCATATGCACCAACTCCCACACCGAGTGCCCGCAGCCGCAGACAATGGCCTCACCTACGTGTGTGGGGGCATGAGCTCTCTTACGCTAATGACCCGGTGACATAATGGAAATCGGACGGCGGGGTATAGAAAAGCTTGCTCGTTTCGTAGGGAAAGGATGGCTTTGCTGGCGGGAAAGTGCGATTAAATAATTAGAGGTGTAATTTTAAAGCTCGCGGGATGTTGCGTGGTGGAAATTGTTGCGTGCTTGGGGTTCTATTAGAAAAAGTGATCCGAAATTGGTTTTACTTCTAATGATGTTCGACTAATAGATCGAAATGCTTGTTATTTGTGCACGCGGAAACCATTTTCTGCATGAACGTTTTGTTACACTATTCTTATTGAAAGGTTTGGGTTTGGGAAGTTACGAGTGTATGTAAGGTTCTCTTTCAAATTTGTGTCACGGAATTGAAGGTTCCGGCAGAAAAATCTTTCTTGGAGAAAGTGAAATCATTGTAGTTAATTGTTGAAGAAAGTAGAACATTTTCAACTTATTTTATTGTTTTATTTATACATTATCACATTGCGTATGCAAGAGTAATAGCAGACTTGTCGCAGCGCAGATTTATCAATGAATAGTAAGCCTGACAATGGGATTATTTGTTAGAAAAAGAAATCTAATATACTCGGAAACAATGGAACTGATTGTAAAACCAGATACGAACTAATTTCTGATAAGATGTGTCTTAGATACACATGCAAAATAATATACACCAAAACTATGATGTAGAAAAGAATTACAGTACAGCACGCCGTTATTTTCACTAATTAAGCAACAGTTTCCAAAAGTATCAAAATAAGTTTTAGAAAATTCCTTGGAACTCGATCCATCACTGCCACAATTCCCATACTCAAAACACCGCAGACACTCTTTTCCGTCAGTTTCTTGAACAGAAAAAATCACCAAAACACTTTACGTAAAACCATGTTTGCTTCCTTCTCCCTCAATCCCCCATTGACAAGCTTGTCCAGACATAGAAAGTCAATCACTAGATCGATCGATCTAACGCTCTCCGAAGCGATTAGCATTCGCAGATAAACTCGCACTCGCCGCGCTCGAAAAATCCGCCTCTCGTAAACCAGGACGGATTAGCGCAGCTTACACATGCAAGCCCCCATTGTGAATTAGCCTTTAACGTGCCCGAGCGCGTAAATCGCGCCCGAGCCTTTCGCGCTACAAAAGCCAGCGCTGGAATATTACACGAGCATTGTTACAACGCGCGCGCGGCTCGACATTGTCCGGGCCGATTGTGCGGCGATTTTTCGCCGCCAAGGCGGATGATAGATACGCGCTTTGACGGATTTTCGATTTCGCCTGCGAGGCCTCTGACGTGGCGCGCTACGAGGAAGCCCGAGCCGTTAAATCGCCGTGAAATATCGCGCCGGCTCGCGGAGCGCGCCGTGAGACATTAGTCTTGAAAGTGACAGGGTTAATTATGCCCGCGGAAAAATGGCCGCTTTTTTTCGCCGCAAAATGCACGGAAAGCCTGGGGATTCGAAAGGGTGATGTAAGATACGAATCGTAAATTTACGATTTTTTGCCCAGGATATCGAGCATCTCGATCTTAGGATTGTGCGGACACCGCGCGCGCTGTCGTTCACTTATCTCCTCGACTTTGTTTGCATACAATCTGCGAAATGCAAATTACCTTTATAATTCAACTCGTGCCTCGTAACCTGGATTAATATGTTTACGTTTTTACGCGCTAGACAAGTAAAATTTGTGTCTAGCCTCGCTTAGTCCACTTTGTCTTGCATCAATATTCTCCCGCCTCGAACGGGATAATTTTCGCTCCCCACACTTCCTGATTAACCTTCGTTTTCCCGCTTTTTCACGTTATTAACGAGCCGTGCGCGCGAGCTCTCGTAACGATAAATAAAACAAACCGCAAATCCGGCATGATTAACGACAGCTCGACGTCGTATCTGATCTGCGCTCGCATAAATCGCGCTCACTCCGCCGCTTACACCGCTCATTATACCAATCATCCCCCGTATTCATTTCCCGAGCCAGCTTTTCCCCGTCCCTTACCCAAGCTCGGGTATATAGA
Source organism: Eupelmus azureus (assembly GCA_030522685.1). Lineage (NCBI taxonomy): Eukaryota > Metazoa > Arthropoda > Insecta > Hymenoptera > Eupelmidae > Eupelmus > Eupelmus azureus. The sequence continues at coordinate 14,071 of JAPYZA010002079.1, read as the reverse complement.
AAAAAGCGCGCTCCTTTCAATTATCCGACGCCCGGCACGCGCGACACTTCAAATCCTCGCGCGATACCGATTGTTTGATAAATGAGCCAATTAACGGGCGCTTGATCGATGATCGACAAATCGCGCAGGCCGATTAATCACCGCGACCACCTTGTCAGTCTCCCGCGTTTCCCCAGAAATGGGCCAGTAGTCCGCAAACCTGTTCCACCTTTTCTCTGACGCGCGCGCAAAGTGTTATTGCCCTGGCTGCGGCGCGAGTAGCGAGCGCTCGACAAATGAAAGTGATTTGCGAGCCGAGCGAACGAGTCTGGGATATGTATTGGAGGAACGAGACGTGTTTTAGGTCGCTGGAGGAGCGAGGCTTCGTGGGTGGAGGGACGCGCGGTTCGGTTTGACCATCGGCAAGTGTATGGAGGAAGTAGACGGGACGGTGGGATTGATCGCGTATTTGGGATTGGTGGTGAATCAGACGGAGAATTTTATTTTTATGGTAATTTGCTGTATTTTTTAGACTGAACCTTATTATTAGTGAAAGTGGAGAATATCATAAAACTATGACAATAAATGTCTTATCTGAAAGGACTGAATAGATTCAGTGAGATGCTGTCATGTGATACCAAAATATTTGATCAAACTGAAAGCTTATAGTCTTATTTTTAGCTATACTGAAAGAAGACAAATATAGAATATGAACAATTTATTCCTTAGTTTGCTCTAAGCAAAATTTTAAGAGTTTGCCATTGTTTTAATAATCCTTGGGATATGGACAGCCACTATAAATTTAGTATTTAAAAAACTATTTTTACTTAACACTTCATTTAAATACAATCATTTTATTTTTCAATTACTAAGATATTAATCGGATATTAAACCTATTAGTTTAAATCAACAGCTGTCACATTAATTATCCTGAATACAATCATATCTAATCGCCATCCATTGCAATCTCCGTAAAAAAATCGCCGTTGGACAAAAAAATAAACAAACGAAACAAAATACCATAACAGCAACTGGGAACAACGGCAAAATTAACAAAACTCCGAAGACCAGAATAAAAAAGCCTTATAGCGCCGAACCCAGATCAGCTAATTTACATGAACCGACAGCCGAACGCTCCAACCCACATCTCATTATGTACCTTTAACTCCGCGACGTGTCGCGCACAGAGCTCCGCGTCTGCGCGAAGAAAAGCATCAGATGGAGTACGAAGTGTCAAGGTGAGGGAGCAGGCGTTGACAGGCCTCGGGCATCTTTATGGCCCGTAATAAGTCGACGGCGGCTTCTCTCTCTCCCGTTATCGGCCAAGAAGACGCGCAGACGGCGAGCGCAATGACAGCGAGAGGAAAATCGTTAAAGTCCGAGAGAGTTGGGCCTTCTTTTTTTTTTAATGCGTGGCGCGCCTTTATTTTTGAGCGAGAGGTGACGAAATTATTGGTTAAACAGAAGGGACAGGCTTGGGAAAATTGAACTTTTTTCTTGTTTGCTCGCAAAACGGCTTACCGGCGCGCGTGGGCTTTGGAAAACGAATTGTTCGTTTTTATGTTTGAATATAAATAAGTGACTGTGGGTAAGAATTTTCTTTTATCAGTATTGTTCGACGCGCAGTTTTGAAATCGACTTTCCTTTGTTTAAAAAGTATGATTTAAGCGTAAAAAATAGACTCTTAAAAATACGCTTTATTAGGATACAATTCGCGAGAACGAAATCCGGAAACTTTCCATACCGTCGCGCCCGCCTCATCCATTGTGCACATCCATCGCGCTTCCATCAATTTTTAACGATCCATCCCTCCACTTCCATCCTTTCTTTCAAGCCTCTCGCAGCGCAGCACCGCCACGCCGGCAGTCGGATTAACATCAATCATCCGGCTCGTGCGCCGCGTAATCGTTAAATGAATCGCGCGGGGCGAGAGATTGTCGTCGTCGTCGTCGTCGGCGCGCGGTCGTTAATAAATTCGTGTGGGTGGCGGGCGCGACGGAATGCACACGACGCCGTTCCATTTAATATGTTCCCGAGGACAGATGGAGAGGAGATCCGTGCCTGGGGAGGAGAGAAAAACAAAGAGATCGGAGAGGAATAAAGGAGAGGAAGGAGAGGCTGAGTTGAATGAGCGATTGGGAGGCTGCGCGCTCCGTGGAGATGAAAGCGATGAGACCCGGAGATTTGTGGATTGATGGGATTGGCTTGATCGCTCCGGCTTGGCTTCGGTTTTGGTTTATAATGTGTTGATTAGATTATTTTATAAGGCTCTTTTTCGTTTGTTTTTATTTTAATTTGATGCTATGTGAAAGTAGGCGTTACAAAGAAAATCAGACACAATATTGTTACAATATTTAATCAATATTTATAACATAATTAATATTAGTAATTTTTAATTTTGAAACATTTATCAAGTAAATTATTAGCATTATTTTACAATTTAAAAATTAATGGTATATTTCTTAACTTTCATTTTACTTTCAAACTTTTAGTATTATCGATTTCTTTGTCCGAAGCTCATCAGCGCAATATAAATAACGAAATCGAACGAAAGCCACCAAAAAATTCATCAACTCTTAACCCACACAAAAGGGTCCGAGAAATAAAGTCCCGATAGACCGAAAGAGGTGAAAGAAAGCCAATAGCGAAATAAAAGATGAAAAAAGACCGGTGGGCGGTGATTTATTTAACGATCGTTAAAAAAAATGCGCGCGAGCTCTCAGCTCTGCCTCCGCTCTTATATACCAGCGAATCCGGTGACATGGATGAAAGCACTGCGCGCATCTCTCCGCTCGCATTATATACGCACTCGGCGTGAGAGAGTTGCAGGCCCTCAAAAAGGAAACTGCGGAGAGCGCCGAGCGGGTTTCGGTTAAAAAAATTAATAAAAACGGATTTTCTAGCCTCTCGGCGCGTACTTTTTTAAGGATCCAATAAATAATTTATGATTTGTTTACGGCCGTAAGCGACTCGGAGCGTAGTCGTAAATTATTCGGCCGGAGGGGCTAGATTTTTCGGCGACTAAATAGTAAAGACGCGATTGACTGGGGAATTAATCTGGTTCGTTGGCTTTTGTGAGAGGATGGTATTTTTAGTGTTGTGAGTGAAATTGTTGACAAATTTGTTGCTCTTTCAAATGAATTATTTGCCTTAGTTATTTCTAAATAAAACGTTTGAAAGCTAGCAAGAGATTCTTTTTAAAATTTTAAACACAACTTTGACAAAACTGCATAAATCATTCATTATACATCGTATTCTCATAACATATACCAATAACTCACAGTACTTTCCTTTTGTATCTCCAATACATTTAAACTTACATCCCGTATCCTTTCACAGCTGACAACGAAAGTGATACAGAAGAAAGAAACGAGCGACTTTATCAGGCGCGCCTTACAATTTTTCCGCGGCTCGCCGTAAAAAAGTCAGACTCTGGGTGTTCGTTACGGTGGTCCGGTAATGCACGTGACGACGGAAGTGTCGGCTTTTTCTCCCGGCCAGAAAGAGAGAGTAAATTCGCCGCTTCATTAGCGTCCGCGTTGTCGTCGGCTTTACGGCGCCTCGTAAAATCCGAATATACTCATATCTCCCAGAGCGCCTCGGATTATTATATTTCACTCGGCTGTGTTTTTTCGGCCCTTTCGGGATCGAAGAAAGAATGATAATGCTTCTCGAATTATGAGGCGTGAAAGTTCGTCGTTCGATTTTTAAGAATTGTACAATATTGGGGTAATATTCGTCTGGAGGTTTTATTTTTCCGTAATAGGCTTAGCTCGGAACGTGCAGTCGTAAAACGTCCGTCAATTGCTTTTAGACTTCTAATTTACAGATTACATTCGAGAAGAAAATAAAATGGACATAATTCAATCCTAAATTTCGTGAAAAAAGCCACTTTAACAGCAATAAAAATATGTTAAATATTTTTTGGCAAAAACCATTCAGACTATTACGAATACGTCATGAAAAAATAAAACCACTTCGATCCCTCCATCCCACAATGAATCAAAAGCCCCATCAAACAAATCAACCAAAACACTCCCGTAACACAATACCTCCCTTAAAAATTCCCGAGGCACTTAAAATCACGTTTAAATCACGTTTACTCCACGTCTCTTTCCTTCCTCCCAGCCTCGAAAAAGTCCCTTTCGAGGTTAACCCGAAGGCCGGGATTTTTCCAAAAATCCGATACTTACCTCCTTGGCATGCGTACAACGAACGCTGGTAAAATCCGCGACGGGAGATTATCACGCTTGTCTAGGCTCTCCGCGAGGATAACGAGACGATAAGGTATTATACGCGAGTTTAATTCTGGATGGCATTGCGCGAGTATACGCGGTGAGAAGTAAGTAATTGTTTGCGAGGAAATAATGAGCTGCTTCTTGGTGCTTCCGTGTTTTATGGTGAGGTGATGCGTTGGGTTGGTTGAGGAGATGGGTTTGGATGAAATTTAGGTTTTTGGTGAAAATGTGGGGATCGTTGTTGTTCTAATTACATTAATTTAATAGGAAATTGTGCGGTTGAGAGAGCGGTAATATGCAAATTTATAACTTTGCTCAGTTGTGTGTAAAAAGCTTGATATATGGCGATGTTTAAGTCAGATTATCATCGTGAGCATAACATTGATCTATAGTTTTTATCGCTAAATTATCTGTATACCCAGCCATGATATTACTTTATTCTATACATTGTATAGTACGATCTGCTTATGTCACATTGATCACTTCATACAACAATTTACATTGTAAATAATAAGATTAAGATTACGAATTATTCACCTATATGGAAACAGGTCTACTTTTCTGGATATAGATTTAATTCTCGGATAATATACAGAGATTTAATTTCCCGGCAAATCAGATTAGCTTATATCTGCAACATTCGATAATTATAAAAATTACCTTAATCTCGTACTCCCAACCGGATTCTCAAATCACAGACAATATACTAAATTACCAAATCAATTATACTAATCCATAAGCATTTTTTTCTAGTCAAAACAGGTCACTATCATTATTACCAAACCATTCGTTCTCAAACCATAACTTCAAGATCAAACATAAAACCTCACCAAATCCAACAATTCCTCGACCATCGCAACTACCCAAGAATCGCATCAACACACCCTGTATAAAAGCCCCCCTCAAGTTCGCTCGCATTCCTCGGGCTCTTACTCGGCGGAGTATGAAACGTCGCTCCCGATCATACCTGCCCCGCAGCGAGATACCTGCACTGCGATCCTATGTACTCGCGGCTTGTATAGGCGCGCGATGCCGACGGTAGGCTGTCACGTCTGGATATAAACGACGGCTGACGTCAGTTCTTCAGAGCGCGCTGAGCATGACATCAGTGATCCATATCTTCAGCAATGGCGAGTATGTGGCTGTACGGCCGTCGCGATGCCCTGCTTAGCGGCTTTTGATGGTTTTATGGCCGGGGACGAGGTTTTAAGTGGATACTTACCATTGGGTTTACACTTGTCCCCAGGCGAGGATGTTGGCGCAGTGGATGTGGCAGTAGGCTTCTGGGTGGGTCCTTTGAGGATGGTGTGGATGCTTTGAGGTCCGTTGGTGATTTCGCGGCGATTTTTGTCAACGCTTGACTTTTAAGTAGTACGTTTGATGGTTTGGTTTCAGTATTTTGCTTAGTTGCTTGTATTAAGGTTCACTTGTTCAGTCAGATATAAGACCGTACAGGTATTAGTTAAATGGTACTCTCAGTGCTTAAGTCAAAATAATAAAATCACATTAATTCCATCACGTATAATTTTATTAATTTTCATTCAAAACGTATTATTTTATTAGAAATTACTATAATAATGAAATATTTTTAACCTTTTAGTAGGAGTCATAAAAAAAGATTTCCAAATTGCGCTAAAATAAGCAATTAATCCGCTGCGAATTTATCCCAGAATGTTTAATTGCTTCATTTTAAGATTCAGAGCACGCGCCGCTAAAAAATTAGAATAAAACGTGCACCAAGCCGGCACCGCATTATGCTGTTAAAGAATACGCGTGGATATCGGCTTTTAAAAAAAAGTGTAAACAAGAGGCGCATAAGTAAATCGATGAAAAAAAGTGCATAATAAGAAGCTTTAGATGATAATAACGACGGGCCGAGAGAAGGGAAAAAGGAGAGCGGCGCGTATGGTGAAGAGGAGAGAAAAAAATAATAAAAAAAAAGATACGTGGGAGCACACACACGAGCGGGCGACCACTTAACGCGTTTCTTTGGCGTAGCGGTCTGCATATATATATATATGTATGTGAGCCGCCCGCCTCCGAAACCCTCGAGGATGTGGTTTTACTCGGCTAAACACTCTCGCTTTCTTTTGCCTCTCGGGCCGTATACCCGAACAAATCTCTTTTGCGCTGGAATTTCAATAGCTGGAGGGTGAATTTTCACTCTAAGTAGACTTGAGTTAGAAGTCTATTTTTTAGTGAGCGTTTTGCCGTAAATTGAAGGGCTTTTGTCTAGAGAATTTGGAAGGTTTTTTAAAGCTCGACTGTCTATAAAATATAAAGTTAAAAGGGTAATGATCATTTTTACTTTGACATACATAAAAACGCAGGCTATACATTCTATTAAAATGTCTGTACCTATATATATTTAATCACAACTGTTTGTATATTAACGTACCTGTATCTACTTATATGAGTCAAAACACACGAAATCCTCAATAAAAATGCACCGAAAAAAAAATAAAAAAATCATCAGTGCGGACCAGTCCAATTTATCGATCTCACCTATATACCTCGTCTCGCAGGCGCTGCAAGCGAGCGCTAATCTGTCTGGCGCATCCGTGACGTCATTCTAACTCCCCAGTCAGTGTGGCCCCAAGTGCGTGCGCGACGGACGGGATTCCAAGTGTGATATAACCCGTCGATAATCCGCTCGATCATTCTGTTCTCGCTCGTATATATGCGCGGCGAACAATAGAGCCATTTTTAGAATGGAGATTCGCGCATTATGCATTGCTGCAGATTAATTTTATTTGTTTTTTTATCGCTACATCTTGTCGCTCGATCACTGAAACGTTTCATTTGATAAAATTTTTCATATAATTGCCTTTTTTCACCAAAACTCATCGTAAAAACTCACGAACAAGTCCAGTCTATGTAAATTGCAATGAACATTAGCGATCGATATCCTCCAGAAAACTACACCCACTCTCAAACCTACCTTTCCCAGCCAAATCAAAACTCAGCTCGCGCGCGGCGAATCTGGTTCCGGAATCATCGCGCTCGCGTGCGTATATACGCGCACACATATACCTACATCGCGCGGTGAAAGCTGCTGCAACGCCTCTGCATATGATGCACGCACGGGCTCACGCCCATAGCGCGGTTGCATTATAACACTACAAGACGCTGCGCGTACGCGAATATTACTCGCCCCCTCGCGCGAGCGTCGCGCGCGCTGTGTCTTCTCTCTGCTGGCTCCGTGGGTTTCAGAGTCGACAAATTGTGAGAGCGGTTTTGTATGAGAGATGGATGTGGGAGATGTTAAATTGGGTGCGTAGTTGATGGATTTTTGTAGGGTGTTGTGTTAAGGTTTTGGTAATATTGAAATTAGTTGCTGTGAGGAATGTAAAAAATAAAAAAATAATTTTAGATAGTTAAATTTTTTTAAAAAAGTTATAAGAGTATATTTTAAACAATGTATGTAATTTTAAGCAATTTGTTGTAAAATACTATCAACCTAAAAGTAGGTGAACTCATCTAAAAATAATAAAAAAAAGTTGAATAATTTTTATAGATCAAAAAATTGTTTGTCCTACTTTAATTAAGAAATATATATAAAACTTGGATGACTAAGCTATAATAAATCAATACGATTGTTATTATTTCAGAATAAAATAATTTCAATAAAATAATTATTCGATTAAAGTAATTTATTACAAAACACTTACTCAAAAAATCAAATTTTTACAAATCCCATTTCTCGCAGTCCATAATCAGACATCATTCCCCCAATCACATCCCCAAAATCTTTATAAATAAGTCGTTCCCTTTCATCACCCGCATATAAATCCAATTCGATACCCAGCTCCTTTTCGCCATCCTCATAATCATCCTCCCAAAAGGCGAGCCTTCGGCGCGGGGCCCTAATCAGCGCGCAATCAGCGCCCTTCCTACCTCCTCCCCCGGTGTCTCTTTTCGAGCACTTCGTGTTTATCCTCTGGGCCTCGTTCTCGGAATGAGCGCGGCGGCGGCGCTGGGCCCCCGGCAGGGCAGCGCCGCCGCGCAAAACCAACAATCTTCGGCGCGAGCGGACAGTGCAAAGGAAGCCGAAGAAAAAAAAATGAGCAAATATTCCCTCCTCCCCTGTGCGTCTCTCGTTCCTCCGACTCTTTTGCACGCTCTCTCTCACTCTCGACTCTTGCTCCTCTTTCCCATGTACATAAGTGGGTGTACACGTGTATGAGAAGATTAGTATCACGTGTGTACACCTACGCGAATGTGCGGATCGTTTGATCTGAGTTTTAAGAGGTTATAGTTTTACGCGCAAATTCAAATATGCACTGCGCGGAGTGGTTTCGCTAAGTAGTTTGAAGTTATGCGGGGATAGGCAATAAAAACAGTGGTAAGAGTTATGGGGTTTTTTTGTTCATATAAAACTACTTACAGAATTGGCTTTATACATGTATATCCGCAGCCGCAATCACATTGTTTTCCGGCTCATTAATCTCTGCCCTATTTTCTTCCCTGCCCTTATTTATTCATTATCCGTTTTTGCCGCGCTAAACTCGGCTCCGAACACACCCGCGATATTTCGCTCGTCGGCAAAAAAAAGGGTCACCGCGGAGAGCGTAGGCCGGTCGTTCCGGCTCTGCTCCGCGTTCCTCGAAAATCGTGAATAATTTTCGCGGAATTCGAAATAATGAAAACGGCAAAAGGTGTTCCTGTAATTACCACTGGATTCTTACCGGGCAATATCTTTTCTTGCATTCCCGTTGCCCGGCTTGACTTTAATCATCGGCTCAAAAAATATACAGAAGCGAGCCGCGCTACCGGTGAGGAAATGATAATTTGCCGGCTCTGAGCTAAAAGAAGCTCTGCAGATGTTACTCGGCTTGGGCGATTTTATTTTTTACTTTCGCCAAATTATATTGAAAATTTAATTATAGCTATTACGAGAGTTTGGAAAATGTTTGAAAAATAATAATTGTACGAATTTGCTCAAAAACAGGAATATGCTTAAAGAATCGCATTCTTCGTCTCGCTACGCCTCGAACAAAACCCATCGAAAAATGAAGAATATTCATTTCAACCCCGTAAAATTTCCAATTTCTTCTCAGTCATAACTTCGAAATTCCGCGCCGTTTGCTTGCCGCAGCACATGTGGTTAGTGAAAACCCCCCTTAATTACAAAAGTCTCATTAATTGCGAAATTAATGTTTCCTGTCGCGGCGAGAGCACGCGCGTCGTGTTATAAGTTCGGAAAAGCAGATCGCGCGAGAGTTCGCGTTTAAGCGGTCGTGCACGCTCTTCAGGTATATATAACGCCCACGCGTTCGGTTGTGGAAGCGTGAGAGATACCTAAGGTGCATCGCGGGAAAGCTTCGCGGGTTTTGCTGATGATGATTTCGTAATTGTTATTTAAGGACATATTTAGTGTTGTTCTCGTCTGAACGAAAAATGAAATTTATCTTTGTCGTTAATAAAATAGAAATGACAAATGATGGCATCAGCTGTATGTTCCGAGGTTTTTAAGCACTTTGATGTTCCATCGAAGCTCCACCTGTGTGTTAGCCCGTGAGCTCAATAATCGCCTCAAGTGAATACTATAATATAAGCATGTATAACTCTTGCTCTGCGATAACCCCTTGTAGAAGGTAAATACTGACATATATATGACTAGTCTCTGAAGCAAAATACGTAATCAAGTTGTTTTTCTAAAGATAATATTATAAATTACATTTATAATATGATTAATAACAGAAGTTTATCATTAATTAATTAAAATGCTATACTAATAATTAAATAATATTTTAATACACCCAATTCGCCTATAAATTACAAAAATAATTATATCTAAAATTAATAGTCTATAAATGTCACTCAAAAAGCTGCAAGGAAAGCGGCATAGTGGAGGCGTCTAATCGAATCGTGATTTAGAGCCAAGCCGTCACGCGCGGAACAATGACGAGGCTCGTCATAGTGTCGCGGCGAAAAGTCGCGAGCGCGATTGAAGAAGCGACGACAGCTACTTGCGTGGGCTTTAACATAATATGGGAAAACGAGGCGCGCGCGTTTTTCGCACTTTTTGCGAATCATGCAGCGTGAGAAAATGTGGGTGGATTAGCATTAATTTGCTGGTCCTTGAGCGCGATTGGATGAACATGAAGTAAAAAATAAACTAATGGTTGGAAGACCTTCTAAGATAGTAAAAAAACAAGTCAAAATACAAAATTAAAGTAGAGAATTTTATTTTTAACTTAATGTGAAACTAATTATAAAATCTAGTTGAAAAAAAAACTATAGTATATAGTAGAATTACTTTTAAAATTGTGATAAAATAATATTATGAAATGGGTAATAAACGACTTTGCATAAACTTAGACTATTGACAGCTAAATTTCGACCGCTGACATAAAGTAGGTCAAAGGTGGGTGGATCTTGAATAGGGTACCATAAATGTTCGGTTCGTACGATTGAAGTTAGTTCCTTCTGTATTAGCCTAGAATCGAGTGTCATTTTTTAGAAAGGGATAAACTGTAATAAATCTCTTTATGAGGAATTTTATTGAGTGAGTCCCGAAGCTTGCATCAGAACTAAGGATTTCATATTATATCTGCAATTAACTTGAGAAACGAAATAGTGTTTAGTAAAATTTGTTAATATTTAAAAATCTAATTAAAATATTAAATGGCTATCAATGTAATTAATTTTGACTCTTTTTATGTTGATTCAAAATATTTAATTTAAAATTTTTTTTTTAAAGAGACCTACTTGCTTTGAAACAATTTTGTGAAACACTGCCCGCACAATAGAAAAAGGCAACAAAATCTTTATCCACCCAATCATTGAAAAACAACACGCAAATGCAAATGTGCAAAAATTACACATGTCAGTGTGTAGCTTCCATGAAAATCCGCACCCACCATTTGCTAAACACTCTACCGTGCAGTCCGATCCTCAACGAAACACCGCATTAACTCACTTATCTACCATCCATCAAAAACCTCCGTTTATCCCAACAATACGCGCATTTTCCAGCAAGAGCCTTGAGACCATTCCTCGTAAACAACCATCCGCTCGAAAAAGTCACTCCTCGTTCCAGCGGAACTTGCTCGGTCGCAGTGCGCCGAAGAAAAATAAAGTCGCACTCGCGACTGCGAAACGGCTCGACGATTCAATCGATTAGTGCGCGCTCTCGAGATCGAGCCGGATCCTTCCGCCTCGCTGAACTTCGCGAACGAATATGTACGTGCGCGCGTGGGCCAGTTCATGCAGCGCGCAAGGACAGCGAGCACTCGGATCACGCATCGATGATCGGAGAGTTGCAGAGAGAGAGACGGGATTTATATGTCGCGATGTTGTGCGGAGATGCAATGACGTATGGATCTTGTGAGGAGTACGCTCAATTAGCCCTGGCAAATTGCACCCCCCCCCCCTACCTAACTCGATGTGTATCTGATGTTTATGGATTTGGTTCTGTGTGAGGATCCGAAATATGTGCGCATTTCTCAGTGTTTTTATTTCGATCTTTTTGGTTTGAATAATTTTTTTATTTACCAAATAAACAGCTGTTTTTGCAGTATATGGAAATGAAAGTTGAATAACTCTTAATTGAAATCGCAGTAATCTGGTAACAGGTTAAGCCTAATACCAATCGTGAAAACTATAAGCTTTTCTGTAAAATTTACGAACCAGTGGTAGTAATTATTTATTTTCACTTTCGTAGCAATGTGTTCCCTTATTTTTATAAGATCTGATAATTTACTCAACATTATATCTTTTCGTATATTTTTTCATGTGCGATTGTCTCTTCATTATTAAAATGTAATTTTGTTTCAAGAAAATCCAGGCGTGTATATGTCAGCTTAAAAAAGGCTCACCTGAAAAAAAATTATTAATATAGTTAAAAATTAAAATTAATAAAATATTAAATGTTATTAAAAAAAAAAGCGAATAACACGTACAGAAAGATGCATGCAGAACACTGGCCAAGAAATGTCAATACTCATTAAAGTTTTCACTTATTGACCTCGGACCGACCAATGAATTTCTTGAACAGACACAAATAAGAAAACGTTTTCTCATAACCAAATATTCATCGATTTTATTTGCTGTATGGTAGATTTTTAATGGTTTTGATGATGGAATTGTGACGATGCTAATAAAAATACAAATAATTATATTCCAACAGCATCAAAGAACGCACTCTTCAAAAAAATCAAGCATCACAGAGGACAAAGCCGTAAAACGCGTATAATACACATCGGCGGCCGCGATAGGAAGTCGTATAAGCCCGCTCGCTCTTTGAATTGCGCAATAAATCCTGACGCGCGCGCGCGCGCTTAAATTGCCGCGTAGGTGCGCGCACGCACAATAATACAGCTCTAACGTGTACACGCTTTAACGCGCGCTGGCTGCGCCCTGGTGTGAAAGTCGGAAGAGCGTCGCCTTTTTTTCATATTCTCGTTTTACGGCCCCGGCCTGTTTCTTCTTTTTCGGCCCTGCGTCTCTTTCTCTCCGTGTGTACTCGCCAGGCAAGCGCGTGCGCGTACACGTGCTCTTTTGAGGATTTAAAGTTTCCGTTTTGCGCTCGTAAAAACGTCGATAGCGGACTCCTATGGTTGGTTGATTTATCGCTGTGAAAAAAATGCGGAGCTTTTATCGCGCTGATGTGTGTGTTTTGGCTGTGAAGCTGTGGAAATCTGTTGGGACTTTGCGCCTGGAGTCTGTTAAAATGTATTGCGTGGATGGGATTTCGTAATTGAGGGATTCATTGGCTTTTGGATTAGGTAATGAAATGTTTGAGAGAGCCGGTTTTATTGTGCTTTATGAGATAATGTTGAGAATGATGAAGATAATAATCGGCGATATTACAAGCTCTTAAGGCTCCATAAAATGTAATGGAATCTGTTTAATCTGTTGCTTACACGCTCTTAATGAAACGATTTTATAACCGATGCTAAATGTACAGGCGTAATTTCAAGTTTGAAAGGAAAATTAGATGCGAAATATTCTATAAAACGCTTGAAAATTTGATACTATCAAAAACTAGTTCCTGTTTAATTTTTTAAATTGATTGTCCTGTCAAAGTTTATGTCGCGAGTAAGAAAATTATTAATATTTATTTGAACAGTCCCTGTAAGATTTTAGTTAGATTATGTAATTGAATATGTATGCTAGTTAAGAAATGTTTTTTATTGGCCAGATATTAATGCTTTGAAAGATCTCGTATAAGTTAATAAAGTGAACATGAGATACAAGATAACTAAAATATACATTTAAACATACAGCAACACCAAAGTCTCTCCTAGTACAGAAAATAATTAATTGAGAGTAATTTCCAACTCAGCAGAAATTTACTATTTTTTGAAAGTTGAATATTTATCATTAAAGTCGAGCGTTTCAAATCACCCTAAACTAGCAAAGCTTTTTTAATACGGGCCATTCAAGCAGTTTAAAGCATAACAATACCAGTTCACGGTTTAAAATTAAGTTAATAATCTCCTATATTTTAACATCTCACTCAAAGCATCCCCAGCAACCATCAACTAAACATCGGTCTCTTAAAAATTACAGATTCGGTGGCGCAGACGGCTACTCTGACGAGCCTCGCGTTCTTCATCAGCTCCGGCCTGGGCCCAGTCTCCAGCGTCTCCGGCGCGCCGGCCTACGGCAGCATGCGCGGCGCCGCCTACAGCACCAACCAGGATGCCTACGCCGACCTCGAGCCCTGGCTCCAGCCCTGCGGCACTCCGGTCGCGGCGGCGCTCAGAAAGTTCCCCCAGAGGCACAGCGTCCACCGGGCGCTCAAGCGCGTCAAGACCCAGCTCAGGGTCGCGCAGAACCACTTTCGCAAGGATCTCAAGGACATTCACGAAATTTACTCAAAGGTATTTTGTTGTTGCTTGATG
>JAPYZA010002078.1:0-26615 GCA_030522685.1 Eupelmus azureus | reverse complement strand
CTCGCGTCCCCGTTCCCACGCGCTCGTCCCGCGACCGTCACTATATTCTCTTCCCCTCTTCTTTCTCTCTCTCCCAGCCCATCCCAGCTATAAACACAGAGCCAGCTCGCGTCTCGTGACCGTTCGCGAACCGAGAATAAAAAAAACCGCCGCCGCGACGGTGGAGCCACCACGCGGAGGACGCGAGGCTATCCCCCCGCGCGGCGAGCAGCTCGGCTCGTCGCGCCATTGTTGCGAGGGGCTGCGTTGGAGTGAGAGCGCGAGGCCGCGCGCTAAGGCCGATTTTTTTTTCTACTCGTAATCGACGCGCCAGCCAAGAGGCCTGGAGAGGAGAGACTGCCTTCCACACGAGTGACTGGGACGCGCGCCCCGCCTGTGATATATTTCGTACCTTATTAGCGCAGACTTAAGGTGAGTCGATTTTTAATCTGGCGGTTCCGCGAAAGGTGGGATTTTTCTTGTCTGAGATGGCGTCCGCCCATGCGAGGTAACGACGCCACGGGTGTTTGAGGGGTTTTAGGGGGTCGACGCCGGCGTCTGCCGGCTTTTTTCGGGTTAACGTGCTTTGATATTTGTTTTTTTAGGAGTTTTTGTTTTTTCGGCAGTTTTTTGTTTGATTTTTCTTTTTTCGATTTAAATCTCGGTATTTTGGTGTCAAATCGTGTTGAGAAATCGAGACTGCTTTTTTATTGGCGTGATTTTCGCGAAAAGCGCGGTACGGAAAGGATAGAAAGGTCGGGCGTTTCCTCGGCCACGCCGCGACGCAATCGCCTGCCTCGACTTTCCCACTAAAAGCTCGCGTAAATCCATCCAATGCAATCCAAACGCACATATTTCGCGTTTTTCCGAATTTTCCGTGCAAAAAACTAGTCGATCGAAGCACGTTGGGCCCTTCAGGCGCCAGGCATTTTCCAAGGAATTTTCTCGGCGCGGCGCCTCGCCATTTTGTTCGAACCGATGTTCCAGGTCGGCCATGTTTGCCCCGCATCGCTCGCGCCGTGTTGCCGGATAGCCGCCGCAGCCGAGTCGAGCTTCTCGCTCCCCCCCCCCCCCCCCCAGCGCGCGACTTTTCTCAGGAGCGTCGCTAGGCCGGCCAAGCGCCTCGAGCTTTTACGATACGCGATTATGTATTCTGTTGGCGTCGATTTTTATTATTGTCGAGTTTTTTTAATGCCGTGTGATCGTTTTTCACAATTGGTTGTTGCGAAATTTTTTATTAGCTTTTTCGAGTAAGAGGGGAGGAAACATGTCGGTGGGAAAGCATAGTGCCGGGCGAGTCCATGTTTTGCGCTAACGATTGGCCCACTTAGCAGATTGCTAGATTGCGCTTGCGTTGAGTTCATTTGGAGTTGTTGAATTACTTTAACTATTTCGAGACTATTTTAAGATTGTTTACGCATTTGATAGTTCTAAAATTTGTTTACTTTTACAATTACAATAATCTAACGATTTGCATTAATCATCACGGATTCTCTATTAATTATAAAAATCAATTCAGCTCACTAAAACATCTTCAAAAAAATCAACAATCAACATTCCCACAACAAAGCATGAATTTTCGCAACTCGCCAGTGAAGAATCCCCGACAGACTTGGCCATAAAATCCGCTCGCGCAGCGCGAAAACCGGCTGCGTCGCTTGCCGCAGCGGGCCTTCCCCTCTCCCAGTCTCGCCCCAGCCTTCTCCCCCAGCCTAGCCGGACGAGTCCATTCCCAGCAGCCTACTCACTCCCCATAGTCGTCTTCTTTCCCATTCCTCTACCAAATCCTCTCTCGAAAATCCATTTGCCGGCGAGCGAAGCGCGCGCGAAAGCTGACGTAATTTTGCGCTGCCGAGAGATAATAATATAAATAGATTATGCAACAAAAGCGGCAGGAGGGGAGCCAGTGCGTCGTCTTTGCCGGCTCTATGTGTGCGCGCGCTGCCGGCGCCGCTTTGCAAAGCCCCACCTCTCTCCGGCCTTTTTCGCGACCCTATCGATCGCCCGGCGAAAGGCTTAATTGATTTTCGCAACGCCGCGGGCCCGACAGTCTGTCTTTCTCTGGTAGCGTGTTAAATTAGAGTGGCGGTTTTTTTTTATTTTAATGGTTGATTGATGCTGGCTTTTTTTAGAAGCTGGTCGGTTTTAATGGGCCGAGTTGTTTTGGAGGCTTAGATAATTGGCTGTAATTGTTTCCGGTTTGGTGAGCGTTGTTTCGGAGGCGGTTGGATGCTTTTCGTGCTAATTTGTTTTTATTAAAATTTTTGCCGCTGTTTTCGGGTTTAATTCGGGCTGATGTAGAGTGATGGGTTTAAAATAGTTGAGAATTTAAAAGGCCGTTGGATGATTTATAAGTTTCCGTCTTTCGCGTGCGCGTTTGTTATTGTTTACAATAAACAGTATCAAAGACATTCAAAATAGTATTGTTTAATAGAACATCGCGATACTTTAATTAAATTACTTCCGGTCGATCATTCCTCTAAATAACAAATTTCGTGCTCCACTCATCAAAAACCCTCAAAACCTCAAAAAACCATCCACAAAACGTAATTCCCCAAGCCTCGACCACCAAAACCAGCCATCGTCCTACGTCCGTTCCGAAACGGTAAAACGTAGAAGCCAGCTCGCGCGTCGGCCATTAATCCACCGAAAAAGGGTTTTTCATGCCCATGCCTCTCCTCGTCGCGCTCGTGCAGCAGGCGGCGGCGGCGGCAGCAACGCAGCAGCAACGTTGCTCTCTCCCCCTGGCTGGCTGCCTAGCTGGCAAGCCCGCACTTTGCGGCGTTGCAGCTTCCTCTCGTTTCGTGCGTTTCCCCTCCGTTTGGGCTTCTCGCGCTCCCCCAAAGCACACAGACACAGCCGCCGCACACGTTGACGAGAGAGCAGTAGGTATATACACCTCTCCTCTCTTTTTTTCCCCCTGCTGCGCGAGGAGAAGTTGAGGAGAGTGCGGCCCGGCGCATGCGCGGTGCTTGCGCGTCGTGTCCTCCCGCATCATCCCCACCGCTCTTTTCTGCTCTCTCTCTCTCTCGCTGAGAGTATAGAGTGTAGAGAGAAACGGCGCTCGCGCGCGCACAGACACACGCACAAAGGGAAAGGCGGCGGCGGAGAACCGACGCGCTTGCATCACCTCAGCCATTTTGGAAGCTTCCACGCTCGGAGCCGGAGCTTTCCGGAGAGGCCAGAGACACAAGCCAGAGAGCCGGCGGCGCGCACGTACACAGACAGCGAGTTATCTCGGCGTCGTTGTTTTTGTTGTACTTAGGCAGATAGAGCGAGATAGTTTTGTTTAAATGCTCGTGATAAGGGGGGCCGGGTTATCGCGAGGGACGAGGTAGCCGGGGGACAGGAAAAGGAACTCTTGGAACGACCGAACTAACGGCAGCCCGTTCTTGTTGGCATTTTCTTCCAGAAGCGAGAGAGAAAGATGGAGGACGACCAGCAGTTCTGCCTTAGGTGGAACAACCACCAGTCCACCCTCATACAGAATTTCGACACATTACTCGAGTCCGGCACGCTGGTCGATTGCACGCTGGCGGCGGAGGGGAAGTACCTAAAGGCCCACAAAGTCGTCCTCTCCGCCTGCAGTCCGTACTTTGAGGTGAGTTTTATAAACTGTTTTTATTCATGTATATTTACGTATCTATTTTGTTATGGAGGGAAATGCATTTTGGAGCAGATGCGAGACTAAGAGCGAGTAAAGTCCACCGGAGCTCGAGTAAAGTTACTCCGAGTTTCAGTGGAGTTTGCTCGCTTAAAGCGCCTCTCGAATGATGCATTTTTTGCCATATGAAAATCGTTGAATTTGCTAATTAATCACAGGAAAATGTAAAATATGTTTCTATTTGGTAATTGAAAAATTAATTATTTAAAGTATTTTTTGCATAATGCGAATTTGCGTTATTAATTAGCAAAATCATCAACATTGCAAAATTATCTCTACGAGCGTATATAATTTGTATGGTAACAGCCGCTATGCGGTTTAAAATATAGACTGGGTCTGAAATTTCTGGGCGTCTGGCTGAGCTCCCAGGAGCGGAGCCGGATCAATACTTTCCTGCATTTTCTCGCCGCGCGAGCTTGAAATATATATATGTTGCCAGTTAGAAAGCGTCTCTTCAGCACATTGCATATATTTAATTTAAAAATTCATATTTCATTAAATTACTAGTTTCTCAATTAATAAAGTTAAATTTAAACCGAATTCATTACATTAAAAAGCAAATTTACGCGCAGAGCCATATTTCACGTAGCCCAATAAAATTCGGCTCTCTCTCCAGCCTGGGAATCTAAACGCGCAGAAAATAGTCCCCCTCTCGAAATTTGCAGTAGTTGTATTCTCGCCGGGCCCCACTCGGCAATAAAAAAGCACGCGAGCCTCTTTCTCTCCCCCTCGTCTAAAAAGAAAGGAAAAAAAAAGAAGTCGCCGTTCCCCATCATGTAGCTCTCTACACACAAGCATCGTCTTTGTGCGTCCGGCTCGGTAGTTCTCTCTGCTCGGGTCAGATCAATACCAAATAGAGGAGAGCGCAGGCAGCAGCAGCAGCACAAAATGGCGCAGCGGCGGCTTGCCTGGCTGCCTCCGCCCCAGCCAGCCGGCGCGCACAGTTGGCCTGCTCCTCCCCACCGCTCGCGCCGTGTCTGGCTTCCCTCTTCTCTCTCTCTCTCTCTCTTGGCTGCCGCGCGCTGCCTGATCAATAACCCAGGGAAAGCAAGATGGCCGCCTTTCCAGGGCACTTAGCTCGCCTGCTGCTGTTGCCTGGGATTTTTACTGGGCTCTCTCTCCTCTCACTGGAGTCTCTGGTGGAGGGGAGAGCGAGTTTCCTATCTCTCTCCGCCGCCGGTGCTGAACCTTTTGTGGGACGCGTTGAGCAGCTTGGAACGTTTCCATGGATTATATTATGTGCCCTCTTTGGAGAGAGGAGAGGTTTTCCCGAGACTTTTTTTTCTCTTTCTGGCACTGCACGACTGGATTTATGATTTAGGTGCTGCTTGCCGGGGCCTGGATTTTTTTTTTCTTTTTTTTTTTTATCTCTATTGAAGATGAGCTGACGGGTTGAGCGTTTTTTAATATTTAGGTCGAGAGATGAGAAACTACTTCTGACGCTGCTTGGGATTTACTGTTAGATTAGAGAATGCTTGGAAAGGTTTTTACAAGGAAAATAAAATATAATCTGGGTCGAGATACGTTGGCTCACAGATATTGAAGTTAATAAAGTATTTGTAATGATCATTTTTTGGAATAGTCGTAACTGATAAAGCCATCATGAAAAATCCAAAAACATTTACCTTTTTTTGGACTTATGAAAAATTAAATGTTACAAAAACTTTACTAAAAGTGAAAAAGGGGAAGCAGTTTTTTAGAATTAATGTTCAAAACTTGGGTTTTGTTATTCAAGTCTTTTAAACTGAAGTTCAATGTTATGTAAAAGCCTTATGTTAAACATAAGATTATTATTTACATTGAATCATCTTGTCTATTGATTTCAATAATTATTGTAATAAAATTATCACTTCAAAAGTTGCCATACATCTTAAACGCTCGTAGAGAAAACTAATAAAATTTTTTTTAAGAAAACCAATATTTAATACAAAAATTTATTTACAAATTATAGGGTCTCCTGAGTGAACACTACGACAAACACCCAGTCTTCATACTCAAGGATGTTAAATTCAAAGAACTGAAGGCGATGATGGACTATATGTACAGAGGAGAAGTTAACATCAACCAGGACCAGTTGACGGCCCTGCTGAAGGCGGCCGAGTCCTTACAAATCAAGGGCCTGTCGGACAGCAGGACGGGTGGCGGTGCCGGCAGTGGCGGTGCCATTACGGGCAAAGCCGACACGAGGCCAGCGAAAACGGCGAGCTCGACGACCGCCGCGTCCTCGTCCCACGACATTCCACACGCGTCTTCCGGTCTTACCATAGAGAAGAACAACAAAGTTCCTAGGCAGAGTCTGCAGCAGGTCTCCGTTAGTGATCTGCCTGAGGATTCGGCCAGTCCTCAACTCAGGGGTCTCTCCTCCAGGTACATACAGCTTTCTTTTTTCTAATCTCTTTAAACACCTTACCTTACTCATACTCAACAGCAGATTTATTAATAATTTTTCATGTTCTCAATACAGGGAAGGATCGCAAAGTCCGACACGGAAAAGAAAGAGGTTGCGAAGAAGAAGTCTCGGTAACGACGACACAAACTCTATGGAAAATCACGAAGCATCAAATTCGAGCGATGTGAATATCAGCGCGCCAGCGCTTGGTGTCGCGCCGGTCGCAGAAGACAAAACACATGCCGATCCTGCGGATACGGTCGGCAGGTCAGCTCTTATGCAACAGCTGACCAAACCCGCCGACGAGATGCTTCAGGTGAGAAAACAAGTCCTTTTACAATGCCAACGGTTAATCGAGTTTGGTGTCTTAAGCCTTACTTCTTCGCTTCGTTGGCAAATCATACTTCGTATTAATCCTCCTGCATGAGATTTTTCTACTTTTTTCTGCGGAGCGGAAACGATACGAGACATTCTAATCAAAATTTAAAACGTTTCACAACTTTAAACTCTTATTTTTTGATGCTCTTATTTCAAATTTTAATATTCAATCACGTTTTGTTTTTACAGATACCAATAGAAAAACCCGAGCCTAGCGAAGAAATGATTCAGCCAAAGTCTGAGTACCTGGATGACCAGGAAAGCGTAGAAGACCTGACAAATCTGGATGATGATATGAATGACCTCAATGAAATGGAACAGGACAATAGCAGAGCGGGCCCCAGTCACGATCCTTCCCAACATGGTGGTAAGCACTCGTTTAATAAGATTATTTATAGTTATTCCTTTTATTATTTCTTTTCTTTGTCGAGAAATTTATTTTTATTTCTTTAATTATGAAACAAAATCAATGTCGAGAACAGCAAGCTGCAGATGTAAGCTCGTTGGAAAGAGTAGTTATTGAGCACACAAAAAAAAATACGACGTTCAACTCTTAAAAATAAAATGTTGATAAATTTGATATCGGAATAGAATGTTCTTATCGAGAAGTATTTACGGTGTATGATTAGAATCAACTGTCGATTGCTGTACCGCGTTCGTTTCGTTAAGTTTTTGTCGTTTTCTTTTTTTTTTTTTAGTGCTACTTAATGGGGTTGCATTATTGATTTGATTTGGTATATTTTAGATTGAAAATTTTATTTAAAAAAGCATTTATTTTTTCTTCGAATTTTGCGAAAATTAAAATATTTTGCGTAATTTTTTGTCATTAAAATTATTGTGAATAGATTTCCGATCAATTTTATAATGCCATGAAAGAGAAGCAAAAAGTATTTTAATTTTAAGATTTTGAATAAAAATCGTGCATTTTTTATAAAATAATTTCAAGTAATACTTTAATGAGATTTATTTAAGATTTCTGCCAATTGTGATTTAAATTTTTAAAAATTTATTTTATTGAAAAATATACTATAAAATGATTTTTTATCCTTCACAATTATTAATTTTATGAAAATTATTTTTTTCAATTTGATTATTAAAGTAAAACCTCTGTCAAGAAACATCGACAAACTATTGTAATTGTATTTCTAATACCTATTGTAATCTTGATACCGTGTTTCATTTACTTTAAAAATCAAACTGAAATAAATAATTTGACTAAAATTATTAATTAGTCAAGGTTTTTACAAATAAAGCTGACATTACAGAAATTAAATTGTTTGTCATTATTTGCTACTTTAAAAATTTGAATGTAAGTAGATAATTATTTTCTTTGTGGAATAAAACCCAGTTTCATGCAGAATATTAATTATTTAATTAACAGAAAATTATATATTATTATTGATCATAAGAAATAAAACCCAGTTTTTTATGAAATGATAATAATTTTAATTTTCTTCATTTTTAAAATGACATTTATAGATTCGAGCAATTGTTTCAAGTAATGCCAGTAAATTTTGTTGGTATATATTGCACAGAAATCTATTTTTTATACAAGCAGCAGAATTCTTGAAAAATGATTTTTCAAAATAATCAGCCACCTGTACCGATGAGCACCCCATTAAAAAGAGCACGTCAAAAGAAAAAGTGTCGCGTCTCTAGAGCTTGGGATTTCTCCTCGTTGCAGGTGGGTCGTGGTCGGTGGTGGGTGGTCGCGGTACAAAGCTAGCTTCCTCGCGCACTAGTCGTTGTTACCCGAGCAGCTGGGGCCTTGGCGCCTCCTCGCATTTCCTCGCGTCCCCATGCAAGAGAAATCCGAGCGGCAGGCGACCGCCGCCTCTGGCTGCCGGAGCGAGCGCAGTCGACGTTGCAGCGTTGCTGCGCTCGTTAGCGAGCAAGCAGGGCAGGAAGTATAGCCTAGACTCGGTTAAGCTCTCGCTGGAGGCCATACTACAGCAGGGCGTTAGCACGACCCAGGCCTCGGAGATGTACGGCATCAATAGGTCGACGTTGCAGTTCTATCTGAAAAAGTTGAACGTCGTAAGACGGAGGTGGAGGCGGCCGCCCAACAGCGAGCCCGTCGCCCCTTCTGCCGACAGCAGCGCAGCACCGGCTGCTTCTGGCCAGTAATTGCGCGTCTTTGTGTGCCAATATTGTTCGGTTTTCGAGAGGGTAGTAACACAGTTCGATAGTGATACTGAATTCAGTTGAGGCTGATTTTTATTTTTTAATCAGCTGTATCTATTACAATAAAATTATTTCATTTAATGAAATAATTGAGTTTTGATAGATGCCAACGTCTAATAGTAGTCGAGTTGAATCATTAACTTTTCTACAGCTTTCGTTGGCAGATCAAAATTCGTATTACTATCCTTCTGCTTAAATAAGTTTTCTTTCTGCAGAGTGGAAACGATACGAGATACTTAAGAATTAAAGTTCATATGAATTGTAATGATAATCAAAATATAGCTTTACACGATGAAATAGTGTGTTACTACCTTAAAATAAAGTATATTTAAGGAGGACCTGTGCATTGAAATTTATTAGATGTTTACACATAGAATCGTATTTGTTGTTAAAGGTAAAAATCTCACTGGGCAGGCTCCGATAGACTGTACTACTTTTCTTGTTGAAATTTTTTTTTCATACAATCGTTATTGATTTTTTCTATTGCTGCACATAATCAGATATATTCGAAGTGATATAAAAATATTAGTAACAAAAATATACAAATTTATTTTTATTGCAAGATTAAGTGGAACTATGCCAACTGCGATAGACTGAAATAAACAGTATTATTTATGTAAATGTAAGCATAGTGAATAGGTACTTGTAACATCTTTCCGACAAGTTGTATGTATAAATATATATCATGTTATCTAGAAAAATAAACATTCTAAGACTGCATCACTCGACATTGATTTGTAAAAATAATTTCTCTATTTTTCCAATTCAAATATGATTGTTTCTATCAATTTTATATCATGTAATTCATATACTTTTTATCATAAATTTTGTGACTAAAATACTTTGAGACTACTGGTAAAGTGCCACAATCAATACACGTGACATAATTTTGATGCAAACAATTTTCATTAGATAAAAATAAAAATAAACAGAAAAAAGTCCATTTTTCCAAATGTCGTTATAAAACATTGTGTCTTGAACCACGTCGTCGACGGGTATAGGTCTCGCGTCGTGGCACATAGCAGGCGACCGAAGCAACGCGAGCGTCGTGGGCGCGGCAGCCGGAGGTGGGCCTGGCCAACAAGATGAAGTTTTCCTCGCCGCGCACGAAGCCGCCCAAGCTCAAAGGGACTCACAAGGTAGGCTCATCCACGCCAATTATCATAGCGCGCCTCGCCACTCGCTGACAATGGGCGCTCAGTTGCAAAAATTGGCAGTCTTTTTCAAGTCATTGCAAAGTACTAAGATCAATTTGATCAATCACTCTAAAGAAATTAAAAAATGATAAAATTTTATGTTGATAGGTGCCTTTTTGAATGAGTCGTTAAAATTTTTATTATTTATTCAATAGTGAGAGTATGTATTGAAATTTAAAATGTAATGTAAATTTGTTGAAGTTTGGCTCATTCAATAACAAGCACGTCCAAAAGTAAATGTTCACTCGGTGCTAGCGTATATTTTGCATTTTCAAGTCAATTACTTTGGTAGTAGCAGCACTCACGAGTCGAATGAAAGCGTCCATTGCTCGGGTAGTCGGGGCGCCAAAGTTTCTTCGTTGACGGGCAGTGTGGTGCAACCTCGATGAAATTATAAAGACACTCGATCTTTCAAGCGTAGCACGGTCTCTGACAAAGAGCTTTTATTTAATTATTATTTGTGTGTAAATAACCTCGGTGCGCACCAAAAAACAAAAGGAAAACAAAGTCTATTAAGAACTCCCTCCTTTCGGTGGTAACATTATTATTTTGTTTCTTTTCTCGTTTATGCATTAAAATCTCGCGCAGAACACAATCCGTTTCTCATTGTACGTACACAGCGTGTAGAAAAGAGGGGGAGGCAGGTCGAGAGAGCGACACAGTCGCAGAACAGGCGGTGTGCCTTCGTCTCCTCTCTCGCCGCCTCTCGTAGCCCATGTCGTCCTCGACGTGTCCTCCTCCTCTCTTTGTGTATTATTCTTTCTATTCTGTCGTTTGACTACCAAAATTTTTCGCCTCTCTCTCCGCGTCCCCTCTTCATTCAACCAAGAATTAGAGCAGCAGCAATAGCGTTCCCCCTTTTCGTGTTTTTTTAGCAGACTTCCCCCTTCGTTCTTAAAAAGAAAAGTCGTAAAACAATGCGGCGGCCGTTTCGATTTAGCAAATTTTCCATTGTAGCGACGCTCTTATAACACCGAGTTCGCGGAAACACGAGAAGCCTGCCCCCTCAGCGCGCGCTTAATGAAAGGAAGCGAAGGAGGCGAAAGAGAGATTTTTGGTTCCCACGAAAACTCGCCGGCCTTGAGAAGCTTCGTTCTCGAAGGGGGGCCGTGCGCGCTTGTCGCCGGTCTCTCTTCACCTCTCCTCTTTCGCGTATTTCCCTTCTCTCTCGCTCAGCGCGAAATTCGCGCGCCGAGAAAATTCCATAAGGAGAAAATGGCGAGAGAGCCGTTAACGGTGCTTTTATAATGCTTCTCTGGGAGTAGCTACGCGGATGGCTCTCTCGACCCAAATAGGAGCGCCGCCGGTATTATTATTAGTCCCGCGAGTGGTCGCTCTCTAGGGAGCAACGAACTTGCATACCGACTAGAGGGGGCAAGGAGATAGGAGCTCGCTCGCGCGCGAGAGATAGCCGAGATAGCCGCCTTTTTCTTTTTTATTTCGACTTGCGCAATTGTATTTATACCGATCGCATCTCGGGCCTTTATTTTCTCTCTAGGTACAGAAACTCCGAGCTAGCAGAGCTCTCTCGCTGATACATATATCGCGTTACGCAAGCCCCAACGGTTTTCGCGAAAAATTATTCAAGACGCTCCGCTTCTCGAGAACGGCCAGATACTCCATCAGAGGCTCTCGAAAACGAACGAGAAGGAACGGAGAAAATGAGGAAAGAGAGAGGAGGGGCCCCCGCACGTTGGTTCGCAAAATACGTAGAGCACAGGCCAGAAGACTTGGCAACGCCGCGCGGATAGAAATTCGCGAACGCGTAGCAGCTGCTCTCTGCTGCCCCCCTTCCTCTGCTCTTGGGGCTCGTCGCTCCCCTCGTCACGGGCCGCATCTGCCTGGCGCGCTGGCGATCTACAGCTGCCGGCAGATGCGGAGGGAGCGAAAAACCGCAGCGCCTCGGACCGAGAGTCGGCTTTTTCCTTTTTGGGCCGCCGAGGCTCGGGCCAAGGACACGAGGGTTTGCCCAGAGCCTCCGAAAATTGATGATGGAACGGAGCTGATTTCTTTTTGTGGGCTCTCGCCACAGGTCGGAAAGGAGCAGGCCGAGGGGATTTCGGAGCCGGGTATTTTGCCGGTTTCTTATTTGCGATTTTGTGATTGGGTTGCGGAGAGTTTACCGAGAACGAGGCGCTGTTGAGGATTTTGATTGAATTTTGGGATGGCGCTGGTAGTTAGGGTGCTTGGGATTGTTGGGGAAAGAGGAAATGAAGAACGCGGAGTGATTAAAGATGAGGACTCGTTCAGTCTGATTGTTTAATCTCTTCCGTTTTGCCGTAATCTTTTTCTCGCAATCTCTAAACATCGATTACTAAATAGTCCATTGCAAAGATTCAATTAAAACCCAAGCGCAACCAGCTCCGTAATTCAATCAACAATCGCGAAACTGGTGAAACCGAGCAAAAAATACCTTGCTGTTAAAACCACTCGACAGGCTAATTCTCGAACACGAGCAGCACTTACTTTACATCTTATCACCTCTAGAAATAATGAAACCGGAAACCGTTAAAAAAAAGGAGCCGCGTCAGCGATATATAAAATTACGCGTGAGCGCGCGGTTAACCGTACGCACTCACACACACATGTAGTTAGGCAATCGTCGAGCCAAAGAAACTCGTTAGATGATCGCAGCCGCGGCGGTCGCAACGTGGGATTCGCAACAAGGTAATTGCGGAGAGAGAGGAGCGAACTCTCTCATCAATGCCAGCGCGACTTTTTTTTTACACCTGTTTTTTAATTTTATTTTTTGTTTAGGGAGAGGAGATCCGCGAACGCGCCACGCGTCACGCGTAGCTTTCAATCGATTTGAGATATGAAAATGAAATAAAAAAGAAGTTTTCGTAGCTGAGAGTCGCGGCGTTGATTTAATTTTTTTTTTTTTACTTTGATACTCGTGTGCTCGCATTGATGGCGGAGGTCGTTTTTTTCACCGCCAGAGACTTTGTTACCTTGAATAGACTTTCTAACTATTGGCGCGTAGCCTCCAATTAGCAATTCTAATGCGCGAGTCGCGGATCATTTCATTTTGCAATAATTCAGCAAGCTTTTTAAGCTCACCTTGACATGTCTTGTAATAGAATTTTTTTTCTCGTTGGAATACATCTCGAGAATACTGACCGTATCGATTTGATTTTTTTGGTTCTCGCAAAGCCACGGCGGTTGTCTGATCTTTCAAAATTTGATTGTCAGCGAAAAAGTAGAGGTTGTGTTGCGCCACGCTGTCTGCAGCGCCCAAGTAGTGTCAAAAAGAGAAATTCAGTTTCTTTATAAATGTTGTGAGTAGCGGAAGAATCGGCGAGAGAGGCACGAGGTGCGGCCGAGGCTACCGCGAAAGTTGCGCCAGTCGCGATTTTTCGCGGCTAATCGCCAAGCCTCGCTCTCGGCGATTCTACCGACTGAGAAAATCCCCCCAGATCCCACGAGTTTTTTTTCTCTCAAACTAAAAAAAAAAAGGTTAAAAGAAAAGAAGGAAACGGAAAGCACCTCTCGTAGTCATGTTCGTGTTTCTTTTTTTTTGTTTTTTGTTTGTTGGTAGTTGTGATTATATCTTTGAATATAATTAATACACACACGTAGTAGATAAATAATACGGAGGGATGTGAAAAAAAGCTCTTAACGAGTAAGAAAAGAAACTAGAAAAAAAAGGAACATAGAAAAAATATGACATGAAAGTCAAAATCGCGCCGAGACGCACTAGAACTCGCCGCGTAGTTTTCGCATGAAGCGAAGGGTCCAAGAAAGTGTTGCGCAGAGCTACGAGAGTCGCAAAAAAGCCGCGAGTCCCCGGAGGCGAGGGCCAAGGGGAGAGACACGAGTCCGACGAAGGAGGAGAGAATTATATTATGGTCTGCCGGGCTTCCTGTTTTTCCTCTTGCACGCGAACGAGCCTCACTCGTTCTTCCCCCTTTTTCATACCCTCTCATTACTCTTCTCTCTCTCTCTTTCTGTGTTCGGCTCCTTCATCGTCCCTCCGCCCTCTCCCCACCTTCACCTCCGGCTCTCGATTTTTTGCTCATACTTGCTCGCTCTGGGCTTGCTCTCTTGGACGTTCTTCGAAGTAGCTTGAGGCCAAAAATTTTTTCGAAAAAGAGAAAGGTGCGTCTCGACGCGAGCTTGGAAGAGAAAAAAAAAGTAATTAACCCAATATTGACCGTTGTGCGATTTTGCGTAATTCGTCTTGCATGCCACGCTTCCTACGGTAGTGTTTTTTTTAATCTACACTCTCTAACTCACATCAAGACGCTGTTGCTCGTTTTGACCGCAATGTACTATTGCCTATATGAAAGAGAGACGGCTTGATTCGCTTTTCAAATTGAAAGGCAAATCGCCTGGATTAGAAATAATAGGCAAGCAGCCGCGTCGCACCTACTTTTTTTTACTAACAATCGTGTACATAATTCGCTTCTTTGTTCGTAACGCATATAAAAATTATACATATAAAGTAATGATTTGATATATTAACAAAAAAAAAAGAGTAACGCGCGAGCGCATTAGGCATATGCATGCGTGTGCGACATCGCGCATGCATATTCTCATGTGCCTCGCGTAAACATATGAGAAACACCCCGTACATATAAAAGGAAATATTATTGTTTCTTTAAATTAACATTTATGTACAAATTTGTTTTCCAATCGACATAATATCTGACTATTATACATGTTTATATATAATAATGTTACATACATATACAAAATCTACGACGCATACATATATAGATTTGCATAAACATGCAAAGAAAGAGTAAGAAAAAGGGACAATTTATATGTAACTTTATGTATGGTACTGTATTCTATTATTTCGTCAGTATTATTGTAAAATCTCATCTCTCATCATCCAAATTATGCCTCACGTTCGCCCATCCACATTCACTGTCTACATCCCCCCAGCCCAACACCGCCTTTGTCTTTTTACCTTCCCAAGTGTTTAGCCAACCAGGAGACGAGCTGAAACCCGAGGCCAGGGCAACTCGAGAAGATGGTCCGTTGGTCAGGGCATTCCGTCACGGCCGAGCGATTTCTCGGCCGGGTCGAAGAGTCGAGCCTCCACCTATCTAGCTTCGTGGACGCGAGTCCCCTTAATTCGGCCGGACGAGGCTCGACTTGCGTTTTACTTTTTTTCCTGCGTCTCGGCGTCGCCTTTTTGCGGCGCCGCAGACCGCAGGCGCGCACATTTTTGTTTTCCATTTTTTTTACGCCGCTGCTTTTTCCCTCCCTCTGGCTGCTGTGGTCTCGCGATTTTTTTACCGATTTTTTTTCGGGAGCCCCGAGACTCGTTCGAATTTTTCGTCGAGGCTCCGGGGCTCTCGGCTGACCACATTGAGCGCCGAAAATCTCGTGTGTCCAATCCAATTCCAATGAGGGTCCGCAGAGGGAGAAGAGCTCGAGTGGAGTGAGGGGCGGCCGAGGAATGTCCGGCCAAGATCGCCTTTTGCGATTTTGGCCCGAGACGCCCGAGGCTTCGGCCCCTCGAGCGAGGATCCGTTCCAAGGGTTTAAGAAGAAGGTAACAAGAAGGTCCATTGGGTCAATTGAGAAAGAGATTTTTCTCTTTTTTAAAAGGTGAATATCGCACTTTTCTACTTTTGCCAACCTTAGGTTTAAGAATATATACATATATATATACACCATTTTTATACATATATATTTGACGTTCATCGGGTGTATCGCTGGGACGGTTGAAATTGAAGGCAACTCGGTTCATTTTGAATTGTCAATCCCGATACGCTTGATGAATACATTTTTATACGTGTTGAGCGAGTGAATGGCGATGAATGGTGGATTCGTAAGCTTTCGCGTGATTTTTGTTGCGATGATTTCTTACGAATCTGCAGATGAGTATTCGTAGCGACTCTGAATGATACCAAGGATCCTATGAATATTTGTCATTTAATGAAGCAAGTTTTAATTTTACGAAAGGAAAATGTTGTTTTAATGTTTTTCCTATTGTAAAGTTAATAAACTTTATTTTTATATTTATTGATTGGTCAAAGTACTTATCGTATTTATGTTTTTGTAAAACTTTAATTCAAGTTTTATAAAATGAATTAGATCGATAAATAACCTTGATTAATCGATGGTTTTAATTTCGCTGTTAATAGTCATTTAAAAATTTTTTACATTTTTTAAATGACTGTGTAGATGGTGAAATTATTCAATTTATATATTTTCTGATTTGAATATTGAATTTGAATTTTATTCAAGTATTTTTACTCAACGGTTTATCTTCTAAAATCATTTCATGATTTTACTAGATCTTTGTTTAATAAAAATACTTGACCTATATTGTTTAACATTTCCTTACGTTTCAGTATTCTACGTAGGTTTTAATTTTACATGTAATAGTCGCATAAAAAAATTCTGATTTCTTTATGCGATTTGTAATTTGTAAAATTATCTGTATATTGGCATTCCGCTTTGAATTTTTGTTCTTGTATTTTCAAAAGATTTGGTTTTATAAGACAATATTATTTTTATTGTCTTATAAATCTTTAGCTTTACGAAAATGCTCGAATATCATATACATACATATTTATAATATATATTTGTTTTACATTTCCTGTAAAATACCTTTTTGGATCTTTTTATATATTTTTATAAAGCGTTCATTTCATGCAATATTACATTTGTTTTATTTCACGTAATCCTCGCTTTAACCAAATATTTAAAAAGATCAGTAATAATTTATTTATATTTTACAGGTAACATCGCAGGATTTAATTTCATGATTAATAATCTCTCAAAAGAATTTCATTTCTTTTTTGAGATTATGTAAATTTTGAAATTATTCAGCTCGATAATTTTTTCTCTTGTACAATTGCAAACGTAATTTCATAAGTAGTAATTTCATAAAAAAATAAATTTTTTTGAAGTTGTAACACATGAAATTACGCAACATTTAATTACATTGTCACATTTGTACAAGTATTTTTTAAATATTGAATTTTGTACAACATTTTTTTGTTTTACGAAATTTGTTATTTAATAAATACTCTAATACTTGTTTCAATAATATGTGGTTACATGATATATAATATTATAAATTACAAAATTATCATCATCTCGAATAATAATGTTAAAGCTATCACCATGACCTAAAATAAATCAATGTCTTGTACTGGCCTAACCAGGGAATTAGGGGAATTTAAACCCTGGCTGGCTGGTATCAAATTTTACATTTGATAAATTCTCTTAACGATTATTTTTCTATAATGATCATTTTGAGTTTATCATTCGTAAAATTTTTTGATATTTTTCAGTTTTATAAACTAGCCAATTTTTTTATAACTTTGCTTTAAAGGTTTAAAAAAACAATTTGTTTATAAAACTGTTTGAATACCATTTAATTAATTACATTTTTTCAGCTGTTTATATGAGTACTATTTTTTACAATAAAACATTCTACAATTTATTACTCATTTTTCAAATTGAGACAATGCAGTTTAAGTTAAGAAAATCGCTCTAATTTATTCTTTATTGCCTCGTAATCGCTCGATTTTTCTAGCTTCTAGTTTACAAGTGTTCATTTGTAATTCGGCAGTTAGAAAAACTGAGAAAATATTTTGAGTGCATTAAGAGTATATATATATTCTTAATACGCTCGTTTAAATAATTTTGAGTTGAAAAAAAATCGATAATTAAAGTTTGTAGAAAAGAACAAAATGTTTAGTAAACAGTTTTTTCATTTCTTACAAACTTTTTCAATTTTTTTCATCTAAAAGTTTTATAAACACTTGTGCTTTATGAAGCACGAAGAAGACGATCCATTCCAATCCAACCATCAGCAGCAACAGCAACAATATAAAATTTTGTCCGCATCCTGAAGCTCTCCTTTTGAGAATTTCTTGATCGTGGACAAAATTTTCGTCACCGTTATCGTTTTATTAAATTCACTAAATTCTTTTTGTCTTTTTGACTTTTAATTTTCATTCGCGAATTCGGGTTAGCGACCGAAAGGAAGTGGCTGTCATTTTGCGCCTCTACCGACTAGGAAGCAAAGCGGGAGTGCCATTTTAAACTTGATGACTGGGTCCTTGAGGGTCAATCCAAAGGAGGATGACGAAGCGATGACATAATCATTTGGTATTGTATACATGGTAAAATTGGTAAACTGAAAATTAAATTTGAAATATTTCTTGCCTATATATATATATATATATATATATATATACACATACATTATCGCAATTAAAAAGGTTAAATTAAAGCTGATTGCCTTAGTGACTTACATATAATCATTGCTATATAATGGTCTAACCAGGGATTACTAGAATGGATCTACCTTGGCTAGAACCATCACTAGTAGTATCTCGATTATATATATATATCTCGATTATCATCATCATTATCATCATCATAATAATTAAAGCTGTGACTATGAACTAAAACAAATTATTGTCTTTTACTGGCCTAACCAGGGAATTACCAGTAGTTGTAACCTGGTTAGACCAGTAGTAAAAGACAAGTAGTATCATATATTAATTTTAAGGATTTTACTTTTAAGTCGGATGCTTGTGAGAAAATTGTGTGATAGATTAGAATTAAGGAAAATTTAATTTTAAGGATTTTATGCGTGAATATAAATGTTGCGTGAGTGTTAAGTGAGCATTTGAATATGAATGAAATTTTTATAAAATATCTGTATTTTTCCCCTGCATTTAAATCATAATTCTTTTAAAATGTCTTTAAATTTTCACGCAGACAAAATTATATTGTATTTTCGATTTTAATAATTTGTTTAAATTATAATACTTTATGCAGCTGTGATAAGTGTATACAGTATATAATTAAAACAAAATAAGTTTACTTATATATACATTTTTATACTATCTTTCAGCTTTGTACAAAATAGTTAGTCTTCGTGAAAATGTATATTTTCACGCAGATGAAATTATGTTGTACTTCAGCTTTGTATAATTTGTTTTAATTATAATACTTTATGTGACTGTAAATTGTACATACAGTATATAATTAAAATAAAACTGGACAACTAATGCATAAATTTAATACCTTTCAGTCTTGTACAAAATTGTTGATCTTCGTGAAAATTTGTATTTTCACGCATATGAAATTATTTTGTACTTCCACTTTAAATTTGTTTTTATTATAATACTTCATGCATCTGCAAATTATGCATGCAGTATATAATTAAAACAAAACTGGACTACTAATACGTACATTTATCTTCTAGCTTTGTATGAAGTAGTTGATCTTCGTGAAAAACTTTAATTTTTTTACGCAGAACCAATTATTTTATACTTCCATAATTAATTAACCGTTTTCATATGTCGATTAATTAACAAACTAATGCGTTAAATACTGATAATTAATCGAGATTATTAAAACGAGAGGTGGATTACTAATATAAAAACTCATTTTCTAGCCATGTACAGTATAATTAGTCTTCATGCAAAATGTTTATTTTCATGCAGATAAAATTACTCTGTACTCCCATTTTATATAGTTCGTTTTAATATTGTTAGTTTACTTATTACATTTCGTTTGATAAGTATTCTAAATAATTAAAAACGAATCTGCGGACTACTAAAAGATGTTTATTACAGCTTTTTTATTTTGCGATGCCACTTTGGTATAGTTTTTTGTTTTCCGAATATTTTCGAGGGACCCTTTTTTGGTTCCTTGAAATCGCGTTTTCCGTCAAATTTCGCGTTTCAAGATCAATGGAGATGTCAAGAAGAGTAGATTGTCAAAAATTCATCGTGTGCTTGCAAAAGTTCATTATGAATCCTTGACGATCTATTAAAGGTCAAATCCAATCCAATCCAAAATTAAATATCAGAGGTCTGATAAAATAAAATATGCCAAAATATTGGAAAATAATCAATGGAAATTAATGGCCAAATAATAAAAAATTGAAATGGTAAATATTTGTAAGTATTAAGTTTGGCGTGTTTGTATCGGCACGCTAAACGCCTTTCCTTATTAATCATGTTATATAATAAATTATCGTTGTGAGAATGAAAATAATATGAAATCGTTTACTCTGTTTACATTTTTAACTGCAAAATTGCAGTAACTGAAATGCCGGGTATTGTTAAAATTCACAGCATTTCAGATTTTAATTTCTTTTCTTAAAGTAGTTCTCACTTCGAGATTAATTACACTTATATATTACTATTATATTATATTATATCATATTATATTATATTATACATATACATAAATGTTGTCTTGAGAACAATTTTTTTTTATTTCGGATCATCAGCCAATTCATTTACTTCAAAGTAAATGAAACAATTTTTTATGGTTTACACATTGGCAGTTGGTGGTAATTACAAAACGGTTGTCAAGTTGTACATTTTAAAAAATTGTTTCTGCATACTTTCGTTCAGATTTTTTTATTTTTTTTATTATCAAAACTTGGTTAGTTTTTTTTTTATTTTAATTTCTGTCGGTCACTGGAAGAGACTTTCAACTTCGTCATTGTCTTTCTGGTTCCTTCGTTTTCGTTGTTTGAATGATTCAACGGATGAATGAATTACTCTGAACTTTTTTTCATTTTTTAATTCATTTTGTCATTACTTTTTTTTCATTAATAAAAAGAAAATATTTTATTAACATGGAGATGCTAAGGATTGCGTAAAAATCAAAAGGTGCCTTCGTGTTGGCGATTTATCGTGGCATCCCTATGGCGCCAGGGCTGTTGCGATTTTCACCACGACGATCGGCACTTTCGAAATTTTACGCTAATCTTACAAAGGATCTTTTCTGCCGAACGATTGTTGATTACTTCGTATCTCAAAACGTTGAAGTGTTGACCAAACGGCTTTCCGAAATTGTTCCAAAATTTCGGAAAATCTGTCTTGGCCTTGTAACAATGATATCTTCTGATTGCTTGACTTTTCCGTTAATGCATTTCGTTGCGGTCACGCAGGGATTACATTAACGGATAAAATCAGGTCGACCTAGAGGATGATCATAACGTTTTCCATGGCTTCAAAATTATTTGCTCTTTTCAGAGCACAATAATTTTGCCAGAGACATACAAAGATTCGAGTAAGCACCAATCGCCCGCCTAAAAGTCCCTCCGCATCACTTTTCATTAAAATCATTAAAATTCAACTTCAATAACAAAGAATCAGTAAAACTTAAAATCAGTACGAATGCATGGCAAGGAGCGAGAGTAGCGCGTTCGCGGGTCTCAGATTCACGCACCAAGTATCTCGAAGGCACAGCTCCAGCCAACGACGGCGCAGCTTTCGAGTGCGAGCGCTGCGGGCGCAGGTACAAGATCCAATACTCGCTGGAGCGACACCGCAAGTACGAATGCGGCGTCGGCAAGAGGTTCGTCTGCTCCACCTGCCTGAAACGCTTCGCGCGCATGGACCTGCTGCGTTCACACCAGAAGAATAAAGGCCATGAGCTCGCGCCTTATGTGCGAGAGCGATATAACTTTTGATATTCGAGTCATTTGCTTTTGTTTTAATTTTTGAGAGTTCCACGATTTTGTGTTTCTTGGCTTTTGGATTTCGTTGAACTTGACAGTTTTACGGCGATAAACCGGGGTTTTGTGTACGGTTGTCGTACTGGAAGTGTTAAGGTCGATGTGAACAAAAGGTGAGGAATACTTTGTTTTAATGATTCTGCGCGCTAAGCTAAAGTGTAAAATTTTGATCTTTTCTGCATAAGATTACAGATGTAATTTAATGTAAGAAGACAAGATTTTTACTTTTGCTTAGCGTGCAGTTATCTTTGTAAATATGTATATCGAATTTTCTTATAATGTGGAATTCTCAATTTTAATCAGTAAAATTCGCGAATTAAAATCAATTTGACTAATATCTTTAACTAGAATTTTAAATTGACTTTAAAAAT
Source organism: Eupelmus azureus (assembly GCA_030522685.1). Lineage (NCBI taxonomy): Eukaryota > Metazoa > Arthropoda > Insecta > Hymenoptera > Eupelmidae > Eupelmus > Eupelmus azureus. The sequence goes on along the minus strand of JAPYZA010002078.1, from coordinate 4,991 downwards.
ACCGCGTTAAACGACTGAATAAATTGAAACGATTGTTAAACTAAACAAAATTGTAATTCTTTAAAACTTTGTTGATTCGATAATTGTATACTAAAAGTTTAAAGTACACAAAAGACGACGTTGTTATAATAAATATCGCCAATATTTGAAAAAGCATAAAAAGACAATGTGTTTGCAGTCCACTTTACTTCCACAACCGAGCGTTCACTCGACTCTCAATTGCGTAACTCCTGCCTACGTTGCAGTCTTATGATCAATTCTATTTTTAACCGCTAATTGTGAGTCGAAATCGCGCTTAAAATTTCAAAGCGTACTTAAGATCTTTGAGTCGAGTCACAAATACGTTTTTGCTCGCGTTGATTAGTCAAAATGAAATAAAACAAATATGATAAAATCACTCGCGTATCTAGAAATGAGATGACGCCACCAACTGCAGAGGAGAGAAAATCCAACAGCTTTGACAAAATAGACGAGAAACGCGATTTCAATCTTTCTTTTTTAATTATTAGAGTCGTTCTGTTTTTTGATTAAATGTTAGATTCATTTTCAATTTCACTGATTCTATCTTTCAATTCGCTTATCTATCGTTCGTTCATTGAGGAGGCCATCGAAGACATCGACTGAATCAACTGTTCATTCAAACAAAAATTGAATAAACGAAAAAATTTGAAATGAAATTTCTCAAATCTTATTATTCACCAGATGTCTTCCGCTTTCCCTTATCCTCCACCTAGCTTTGTTATGCGCGATTGTCGAGTCGATCGAATTTTGTAATAGCTTGAGAAAAAAGTATTGTTTTTTGTACTATTATTTTTCATTGAATATATCTATAATGATCGATCGAATCGATTTTCTGTGTAAAATTACTAACTCGTAAATCGATTTTCCAACTCAGCAGATTTTAAATTAGTAGCAATTTGATTATATTAATTTTGTTCATTTCTGCCTCTGATGGAATCGCGTGATACATAATTAAAAAAGTGCTTACATTCGAGGTCGCACACATAGAGAGAAAACAACTGTTCACAGTCGTTTCATGATCTGGGGGGCGAGTCTCTTGATTACTTTATTTTACTTTTTGTTTTATTATTATAGAAATCAGTTCGTTTTTAATTTCATAAATTTTGTTACTTCTACAAAATTCATAGTACATTAATGCATGTAAATAAGTTCATAAAAATTTGTACAAACTCGAAAAATCAAAGTCTTCCATTTGCAAAACGAGCATATAGAAAAATTGCATGATTCTTGTACAAAAAAAAGAGCAAAAAACTGTATAATTGAAAAAAAAAGAAAAGAGACGACCGATTGAGAAAGAGCAAAAAAGATACGAAAACGCTTGCAGCAGACGGCGAGCCGCAGCAAGCCCTGAATCCAATGGCAGACTACAAGCGGCTGAGCTGCCCCAGCTGCGGGCGCAGCTACAAGTACCGAGGCGGCCTGCTCAGGCACGTCGCCGAATGCTTCTCCGAGGCGGAGAAGCTCGAGGCCCTCACGGTCCATCAGCAACGAAAGGCCCAGCAGCTCACGGCCAAGGACGTGCGCGTGCTCTACAAATTCTGGAAGCCCTGAATCTCTCTCTGCTTCTTTTGATTTAATCTCTCTCTCTCTCTCTTTCCCTGAGGAAGCTTTATCTCTTTTTATTTTATTTTCTGTCTTTGTGATGTTCCTGGAGTCAATTTTTTTTGTTGATTATAAGCTTCTCTTGTTCTTGTTGGCGAGAATCTGCACTGATTTTGGACCACAAAATTCGAGGCGGACTGCAGACGGAGGTGATCACTGGTAGATTATGTTATTTCAATCTTGGCGTGGTATTTTACTTTTGAATTTTTGGGTTTTTGTCGAGTCTTGGAAAATGAGATTAAGTTGTTGATTAAAGATTCTAAATTATAAAATTGATGCTCGCCAAACTTAAAGTATACAATTTATTAAATTGTCGATATTCTTTGCCGGAAATTGCTACGTTTCACTTGACGAGTCACATCTATGCTCACCTACTTTTCATTTCATATCGAGTTAAATTTAAATTTTTAAATGCAACTATTAAATTATCAATAAGAATTTGTTACTTTACGTTTAAAAGATAATTTTGCAAAGTTCTGGTCAAGTTTTGTGTCAAAAAATTAAATTCATGCTATAATATTCTATAAATTGAACCTTTTTGCATTCATCACTATTAAATTATTCAGTAGTTAAAGTTAGTGTCAAAAATTCTGTTGTCCAAAATTAGTGTAAGATATGTAATACAGGAACAAAAGCTTTACGAAATTTTGTGATAAATGGTACTTAGTCGTTATTTTAATTTTTTAACTGTAATTATAAAGGTAATTGTATTCAGTTTTTCTTTATAAAATCAGAAAGTATTATTCTATGTACTTTTCTAAAAACAGAGTGGCATCTCGTTTCTGAACAAATTTCTTATGTGTATAAATTAAAATCAATTTTGAGTATTAATTTTATTAGTTTAAAGAATTATTTAATTTTTAGACATAAAAACGCTAAAGCAATTATATTTAATTGTCAATATGAAAGAATTTATTTATTATTGAACCTTCTTATTAATTAATTTGCAAAATGATTTGATCGTTTCTATGATTTATACATGTACTAAAGTATTTTTTTGGTTTACGTGTTGTCACTAGATAGAATTTGATAAGAAATTTTGAGTTTAAATCAGAATATTTATAATTTTATCAAAAGAAAATTTAATAAAAATAATTGAGAAGTACTTGTAAACAAATTTTTTCCCTTTCTTTTGTGTGGTATATCGAGTTTTAGTGTTGGAGTCATCAAAAGACAATATGCATGCTGGTTTAATATAACGGAAATATTCAGGATTTGATTAGTTCAAACGAGCGGATTTTCCATTCAGTTAAAGTATGCTGGACTGCTGCTGTTTGGTTTTACAATTGAGCCAACGTTGTGAAATTTCGCTGCTGGAGGACCACTGTTATGTGTTTTGGGATTTGAACCATGTACATGGAGGCATTTTTCAGACTGGGCTACATTTTAATAACGGCGCCAACGGGTGTACAAAAAACTAATAAACAAATTTTTTATTTTGGGGCAGCATGTAAATAACAAAAAGCCTATATATCAAAGATTTTGCACATCTAAAATATTTCATTTTTATAAAGTAAATCTAACAATTTTTTAAATAATTTTTGCCATAATTTTAATTTGTTTTTATTTAATAATTTTCATTTTATTTTCTATTAAGATAGTGCAAAATTTTTACGGGTGATAAAAAATGAGTTTTGAGTTTTTGTGTTCAGTTTCATTTTGTACGTGTAATTTATTTTTAATTTTTGTTTTAATGTTGTGTTTACTTCCGTATTTAAAATGTTTTCTTGCAACAAAATCAAAACTCTCAACTCATGATTCACCATGAGTTTTGCACGCTTGGCTCAAGCTTTTTTGCTGATGAAATTGGAATAAAATTAAAGGCGTGATTTTTTGGTTCGTTAATACGTGTGTGTCCCAAAATTCTCTAAAATGTAGTAACACTACATGTAACAGTACTCACAAAAAGAAAGAAATTATATATAAAAGTCGTACACTTTTTAGCAATCTGAACTGTATGTAAAAGCCTGGTTATTAGGTCGAGTCTATAAAACGATTACAGTAACAATATTTAGTCTTAACTTCTCGTAAACTTTGATAAAATAACGATTTGCAAGATTGTAATTAAAGTTTGAGTAGCGTAAAAAAAGCAGAAATAATTATTAAAATTACGGTATAATTTGCTAATTTTTGTACACCGTTACTAGCATACTCGTTAAGATATTTTTATAATTAAATTTTAAGTACCGAAATTGTTCTTTAATATACTAAAATTTAGTTTGTAAATAAATTATTAAAGTATAAAAAAAATCTACGGTATAGTGTTTTCTATTGTTCTTTTTTCATGCACCTCAATAAAAAAAATTGTTTCGTTGCATCGCTACGAGCCTTAGATACCCTACATAAAGCCAGCTTTTTATTCGAAAATTGTTTTGCTCTCGTGAAATAAAATCATGCCAGCCGTCGGTATTCGCAAAAATAAGCCTAAATCACACTGTTAGTCTCTAACCAAAAACAATAAAAAAAAAAAAAAAAAAAAAAAAAAAAAAAAAAAAAAAAAAAAAAAAAAAAAAAAAAAAAAAAAAAAAAAAAAATACGGTCGGCACCCTTTATTTTGCTTCAACGAAAAGCTAAATCATTTTTGAGCCTATACATACGCTCAGAGCAGGCTTTTATCGGGTATCTTCGCTCGGCGAAGGCGCGGCAACGTCGCACTAGCAGCGCACTATATATGCTACACAGCGATATAGATATACAGCGCGCAGAGTGCGGCGTTGCTGTTCCCTCGACGCTGCGGCTCGCGACTCGCGAGCCAAGCAGCCTGCCACGAGCTATTCTGGCTTTTCGGGCTGCCGAGGCGTCTGTTCCCGAGAGATGGCGCTGTGATGCTGTTTTTTAAGGAGAGAGACTGCCGGGGCTCTCTTGCTGTGATAGTGTATCGTACTGAAATCGCGCACTTGTTGACTCGACAGAATCGCCTGGCTTTACTGTTGCAGTTCGGGGCGTTAGATTTTTTAGGCTTGCTTTTATGAATGGTTGATTAAAAAAATAAATCAATTTTTTAATTATTTTTATAATTCATTGGTTTTATTATGGTGAGGAGAAATTTAATTGTTGCCTGAATGATTTAAATATCGGAGTTATTAAATAAATGAAATTGCATTATTTTTTGACATTTAAATAATTAATATTTTACATAAAAAGAAATTTGTAAATTTTTTTTATTTTGATCTTATTTATTTTAAAATATTTTTAATTAATGTTTTATATTATTATATTTTGTGTAACAGTCCGAACAATATCTTGAATTATATAGAAAAAAAGTATATCATTTTTAAAAATATTAGTTTGAAGCACAATTTCCACAACTATAATTTAATTTTTAATGAAAGCAATTTGTTTGAAATTAAAAAGTCACAATTAAAATT
>JAPYZA010002077.1:0-19628 GCA_030522685.1 Eupelmus azureus | reverse complement strand
GCTCCCAGACTTCGCCGAGCGCTCGACGTGTCAATTACAAGGTGTGCTCGTTTCGCGCGCGGGCCCCGAAAGGCCCTGGACCCCATAATTTGCTCAGCGAGAAAATTCGCTTTTTAACTACCCGCGGGGCCCCGCCTGTTATGCTGTATATATAATATAGGCTTTGGTCTCGCTCGTGTTCCAAAGGAGATAAAGACATTAGCCGTAACGGTACGTTGCGTCATGTGGATTGGAAATTGTGTAAAATTCTCCTTCTTTCTTTTTTAGCTTTGGCGGGAGAGCTTGTTAATAATTCATGACGAGCCGTGAATTAATGATGCCCGGATCGTGTATTCGATAAAGCTGTTCTTGGGTATTATCTTCCTTCAAATTTTGAATTATCGATTTTTGAAGATTTAAGCAAAATTTTTTAGTGCTACGGAAAGTTATGACTTTGGTGAGTTGAAAAAACTTTATTATAAAACTTTTCGGAGCCTCAATTTTAGTAATCCAAAAGTGAACGTGAAGAAATCGCCAAGTTATCTTGTAAAAAGGTTCATCAGTTTAGCTTATGGATAAATTTGCTCGACGATGAGTATTTTTAGCTCTTTTACTAGACTGACCACTTTATTAATTTTCAAATTCAATATCATAAAATTAAATTGTTTTCAACTTAATTACAATAAAAATGATTCCACTCTGATGAATAAAAATAAAAAAGCAAGCATATTCCAGACATACTACATCCCAAGCTAAATCATGACCAAGTAATTCTTTCAAAAGGGAATTTCCCTTGAAATTGCTCATCGACGTATAATGCACTTTACCGGGAACCAATCAGACATCCCGCGCTCTGCTCTTCGCTCGAAAGTCAAAATACACATTTGACGGAGAAATCCACGACGTCGGAGCCTGCTCCATCAAACTCGGAAATTGGCCGGATTCTCGAATAAAGGCGCAGCTCGGTGTTAATCTTCCCACCACAGGCTCTAATATCAGATCTGTCGAGTTAATTTCAGGTTATAAACTACGACATCCTGTACAGCCCCGGCGCTCGCCAGTTTCACAAGCAGCTCTCTTAGTCCTCGCAGCAGGCCTTGGACGATAAATATTTTCTGCCTTTCTCGCAGATGTTCGGGTGCGCGAGGACGGCTTCGCTGCGAGTGTTCACCGGCTGCCAAGGTAACCGAGCGCGCTCCGGCCATGTCCGAGCTTGTATTTATCCTCCCGGCGCTGTGGCCGCGCGGCTGGCCGTGATTTTTTTCCTGTTTGCGCTCTTGGCAATAGGCTGCCGTCGCTGCGCTGCCGCCGGGTATTTTTCGCTCTCCGCGACTGTAGCTCTGCAAACGGGAGAAGATAAACGATCCCCAAAAATTACTAGCGCCCGACAAGGACGGACGAGCCGGGCCAAAAGTGCAGAGTGAAAAAGAGTATACACAGAGAAAGAAGAGTAAAAAAACGAGAGAGAGAGAAGCCGAAAGTGGAAACGAGAGAGCGCGAGAGACTGTGAATCTATATCGAGTGCTCTGGGCGCAGACCACTTGACTAACCGATCAAGCGCTTCGATAACCATCGCTCTGCCAGCGAGTTCGTGTACACGCGCATATCGAGAGCCTACCGGGACGTTGTCCCTGAAAATACGTACCGATGCGTCTCTTCCTGCAGGCGAGGCGACGGATTTTCAAATTTTTGTGTCTCTCTCGCGGATAATTCGCTGCGTATATCGTTATGGCAACGGATCGATATTATCGATATTTTAAGCAGCTCGGCTCCATATATACCTATGAGTGCGCGAACACATTTCACTGCAAGTTTTCGTTCAAGGATCTGTTAGGCGGATTTCGCGCGCGATCAACGCACATCTATACACACGCACAGATCCATCGCGCAGGAAAGGTACGCGTAATACGGATTCGGATTAAAGGAGCGAGCCCGCGCAATGATACAGCTCTGTGCTCCGTTTAATCCTCGCTCACTTTTTCTCTCTCGATTAATCTCGCTCTCCTCGAACTGCGTATATATTCGGCAATGCGCGGCTGAAGAGAGAGCGGACAATGATATGTATGCGCGGGGTATTGAACCGACGAGCGCTGACAAAATTTCATTTCGGCTCGCGTATACACAAACGTTCGAGAGCCCGAACAATGATTCAGCGAATAATATAATTGAGCAGTCTTGATAACGATGATGCCGGTTTCGTTATTTATGAGTTTATGAAACGCCCGATGATCGTGATTGAGTTTCGAGTATTTTCGCCGGCCGAATTTTCCTCGTATTTTGCTATATCGTTTCCGTTATAATCTAAATACGGTGACGGATTTTTCAGGCGCAAAGTATACATATACTGTATTGAAACATTAGTTTTTAAAAAGCTTTTATTTTGTGCTGTATTTGTAATTGTTAGTCGATATAACGATAAAAATCAGTGTTTTTATATCGAGCTTTAGCGTCGCTTCGGAGTAAAGCTTTTTGAATCAAAATTTGTGTATATATTGATTCTCGTTTGAACTTTACTAAATAAATAACGAGAAGCGAACTAGTTGGGATTGAATTTCGATATTCGTATAATGCTATCGTCGTAAGCCAGTATTGGTTCTCCAAGCAATGACGTTGGAGATTATTAGCGCTGGACTACTCTCATTCTCAAACTATCTTCTGTTTACAATGTCGCTTTCCTGCAGCGTTCGAGAGCGTCCACACCGACGAATTCTAAGCCGGATATTGCATTGTCATTCGGAGCGCAAACCGCTTCCCTACGATCGTACTTGTTAAGGGGACAGGATACGATTAAAATGGATGCAAAAAATCAATTCCTGATTTATTGCTTAGTTTGATAAGAAATATATCGTAGAATAAGTTTAAAAAATGTTTATATTGACACTTACTTTGTTTCGATTTTATTAAAAAAGTAATAATATATGATTATTAAATTATTTCTGAAACGACGTAAAAAATTTTTCATATAAATGTTCTATTTCCTGAACTTAAAGATATTGGGTGTTGTAGTATATGTGATGGCAAGTTCCAATTTTTCGAGTCAAGTATTTAAAAACTTAGATTTAAAATTAATGTGAAGTGTAAGCAATGTGGTGAGCTGGCAGCTATAAACTTGAGCAAACGAATTGATGCTACAGGCAATGCACGTGAAGTGAATAGACCTAGTGTTCTTGCTGCACGTGCACATAGCTTGCGGCATCATGGATTTGCCAAAGTCAGTTGCTCAGTCAGCTTATGATTTGACAAATGATCAACTTTGTTTTGTGTATGAACAAAATGTTGAAGAATTTCTATTTAAAATTGCTCCGTAAGTTTATATGAATAAACCAATAAACAAAGTTACATTACTTTCACGTGAATACAAAGTTTCAAAAATCAATCCATTCAAAGGAAAATAACGTACCTACTGAAGCCAAAATCTGACTTAAAAAATCAACTTCTTCCATAGGGTCAGTTGAAACTTTACGGAACAGAATAATTATGGGTACAAAGATTTATTCATTGATTATATATACACAGGCTAAAATCATAAAATATATTTAACTTTTTATTAATACGAATAATGTTATTGAATGAAGTTAAGAAAAGAATTATAAATTTGAAATAGTATGAGTTACCGGCAGTTCTATTTTACTTCTTTTAACAATGTATTAAATTTCATATATGCTTTTATTCTTTGAATTCGTGAAATATCTTTTAACATTACTTTTCATAAAAATAATGTAATTGAATAAAGTCCAGGAAAGAATTATAAATTTTAAATAGAATGAGTTATTCGTAGTTCTACTTTAATTTAATAACCATTGGTACACATTGAACCAGAAATACCTATATTATAATGCTTCCTCCGGTATCTCGAAGCATAAAATTTTTACAATATCCATATAAATATATATCTAAAACCGTAAGCAGATTCAACCGAGAAAAAATATGCAGCAAAACGATTGATCGGTGATTGAAATCCCGGCTTTATTATTCCAGGCAAAGCAGGCGCTAACCGTCGACGCGCGGCAAGGCAGAAAAATAGCCAGCTAATGTGGAAATAATTGTGCTCACTGCGAATTCGATCGCAGGTTCGCACGCGGTTCAACGGCTCCGCTAACGCAACTAGCCACACACACACAGACACACACAAACTCAGCCGCGCGCATAGACTCGTTCGTTTTCCGTTTTATCAAGCGCTCGATAGCATCAATCCGACCTATAATACGCTTAAATGGGAAAATAATGGCGAGTCTGGTCTCGCGCGCTAGGCTGCTTAAATCCTCTTTCTCTTTCTCTCTCCGCATTATATATCGCGTCGCGGTGGCCGAGTGGAGCGTTTGCGCTTATAGCGGGGAAAAAAGGGGTGCGAACGCAGCTCGGTCAATTATTGCGGCTAATCGTCGCCGCGCGGCGCGATATCGGGCTCGAATCGACAGCGGCGCAATTAAATACCACCGAGAAAAAGAGAGAGAGAGAGAGAGAGCTTGGGCCCTGCGCGCTTGGCGTGCGGCTCGTATTTCTCCAAGCGTACCGGCTGCTGCGCGCGCTGTCATCCACCGTACCTTCTTCCTTTTGTTCCATACTGCCGGCGAGAGCTCGCGGGAAAAACGCCCCTTTATCGATTATCTCTATACCCGCTCTCCATCTCTCTCTCACTGACGCTGCGCTATATAGGCAAGCGTCGAGGGAATCCAGCCGCTAATCGGACAATACTTTCAGCCACGAATATCCTCTTTTTTTTCTACCTCTGCCGATCGCTCTATCTCTCTTGCTCTCTTTAGCCTCCTTCTCTGACCGCTGCCGCCTCTCTGTCTCTCTCCAGCTCTATCGCTCCCACGACTATGCTGTAGTTCGGAAATGCAGAGGGAAATTCAGAGGAAACGAGACAAATTTTGTTTTCACGTGCCCTCGGGCGACCGATACCCGAGCGCCGCTCCACACTCGTATATAACCGCGCCGTGACGCTCTCGCGGAGATACTTTCATTTAATCCTTTATTCAATTAAAAATTAAATCATTTTCTTTTTATCCCGTGAATTTCGCGAACCGCATATCCGGCCGGACTGGTAATGAACTCTTGATTCGGCGAATTTCAGCGCGATGAGCTGTTTTACGAAATAAACGGCGCAGCTAGCCGCGCGGGATGAATAATTAGGAATCTCCAGGTCCGAAAATACGCCAGAATGATGGCCAGGCTCGCCCCGGGAGTGGCGTAAATTCCGAAGCCCCGTGCAGTTATTCTCCCTCAAGTACACGTGTATATAGTCGTCAATGCGAAAAAGTGAAATATTTGTACGCTCGCGCTCTTTCGCGTGTATGTATATATGCGCGCGGAGCGCAGAAGTAATTCCAGTACGTCAGTTGTGCGCGAAAACTCCCGGACGTAAATCCGGAAAATTCTTCGCGAGGGAGAAAGTGCCGCGCTCTCCAGCTAACCTTCCGCCAGTCGAGCATTTTTCGAAAGAGAAGAGTCAGGGGGAGGAGAAGGCGAAACGGCAACGCTCGCGCATTTGTGTAACCTGGACACGAATATTTGCTGAATACTTTATGCGAGCTCCAATAATATTTTATCTTTTTTAAGCTTCATGCCAGCGCGAAGCAAGTCTTTTACGTTTGTTATACGAAAATATCAAAAATTTTACGTTTTCATGTCATTTGACGTTTGTTTCGCTGTACGCAAATTCCGAGCTGTTTACAACGTATTTTGAGACTAAAACGGAAAGACTATTCACTTGAGAGAAAAGACCTTGTTTTAGCTTAAGCAAATAATCTATTAATCCGGAAGTAAGTGTACTACAAATACCTCGACAAATACGTGTAGGAGCACATAAACTGCGGCTTTGACCGCAAAGCTCATGTTACATTGCAAACATAGAATACAATATCTTCCGTGAATATTGCGATACATAATCCATTCTGTTAATGGCTGTCGCGAAAGTGCACATGTGAGTGTCTGTGTGTGTGCGCGCGCGCGAACGTGCGACTGTGCTGGTGTACCTAAGCAAATCAGTTCATCCGATTCCGTATGCAATTAACTCAGCAGTTCCGACCTAATTCAAGATTAATCAAGACAACACACACGTCCCTCAACTCGAAAAACAAACGCTTAATTTCGTTTGGTGTGTGCACACACGTCCGTCGTACTTGCATGAATTTGCGCTAAAATGTTGGGTATAATAAGCGGCGGGGCGATCAAAGCTCCGCCACGTGCATTAATATATGTGGGTCGACAGTTTGAATAGGGCGCCGGAGCAGGATTTTAGTTGAGCGCGCACAGGATGAAATACCAGGGCGCACGCCGCAGTCATTTTGTTATTATATACACACACTCACATTCGTCGTCCAGCGGGCAGCTTCTGTCCGTGCCAGTAGCAGTGGCCCACAAAACAGCCTCGGACGTATATATGTGCCTCGCTGGTTTCGCAACGGGGTGGTTATACGTCTGCCGCGATGGTTCAGAAACCAGCTGGCCTCTTCCTTGTCTCGTGCCCGACATGCCAGCGTTTCGTGCAATAATCACCGAGCGGTCAGAATTTCATTTTAAATTACCGTCCTTGCTTCCCTGCTGCTCTGTTCGCTGATTTTGCAGATATGCATTGTTGCATTGGCATGTGATGTTGAGTAGCCTTGTTGCAAAATTTTGGCTAGTGAAGATGTTGTTATTTTTGTCGAGCCAATTAATTGTTAATAAGAAGTATAACAAGTTCTTAGTAGTAGAGAATTAAAGATCATAATTTTGAAGTCTTTAATTAAATCACGAATTAATACATTAATTCATTAATTATGCAATAAATCTTTGAGTAACCGAGCAGCTCACTGTGTGCATAACCTCCTTTAGTCAGAGTATAAGATCGCATCTCTCTGTTGCTATTATCCATTATACACGTATTTCGACACACGCGCAATATTAATTACACGAGTGCAAGGAGAATAATCGTACTTAAGGTGGATGCACAAGCTGCGCGCGCGCCCCAGCTCTAATTAATTTTAGATATACGGTTTACAAAGCGCATCGCGCCAGCGGATATATCATATGCCTTTCCAGTGCAAGGAATGAGCCACGAGTCGCGTCTACTTCGCCTTGAGGAGTGTTCGCTCGCTTTCGACTACTCTCCGACTTTTGTCGAGCTAAAGCACAACTTTGAAAAAGCTTCACGAATACTGGCTTAATTGGCAGGCGGCAATTAACTTATAGGTTGTTTCTTTTCAATACGATAAGTTTATTTTTGCCTTTAGTTTCAATTTGAAAGATTCAGATGTTATACACGGAATAATAACTGAAGAAAACAGAGTTATGCTTGAAAGTTTATACTACTGGTGTGAGATGAAATTGAAGAATCTAATGAATGAATTTGAAGCAATGTTTTATTAAGATTGTACAAGTTGCGTTATTCGAAAAAATCAAATAGATAGCTTACGCCAGTTGCTGAATGTACTGTCGCAATTTTTAAGGCTTCTACAGAATTCAAAGGAATATGTACTAATACTGATAATGGAACAAATATAGTGAAACAAAAGCCTGCTCAAGACTGTTTCTTTTTGACGCCATGATTGTTAAAAGTCTACTTGTATATAAGTCATCGTTGATTGGCTCGCAGGCTCTTGTTCTTTTATCTGTACCTGTGTATATTCTGTTGATCTTTGTATAACCGGTAAAAGAAAACAAAAATATTCTCCTTCTAAGGGAACAGCGTTGCTTTATTACTAAAGCATTTTGCAACTGAAGGGTTGATTCCATAAAGGGCAGGTCTATTTAATCTTTTTAGTCCAAGTCTTTATAATTTTGACTGAAAATTACTAACAGTAAATTCCGTTTGATCTTTCTATTATGTATTTTAGAAAATGAGCAGTTTGAAGTATATTAGGTTGTTGTTGAAATAAAGCTAATTATAAATAATACTATGTTTACATATAACTTTAATAACAGCGTTGTGATATTATGTAAGAAAGTTTTAAGTCTTTTTTTCTCTGAATGTTATCCTATCAGAAGATCTATCTAAATAAACATTTTCATATTTAAAGTACATATTTCGGTTATTCTATTTTCTAACTTTTAGAAAGTTATATTTGAAGAGCTATCCTTAAGATTAACATGAAAATGGAAAAAAATTTTATTTTATTTTTTTTTCTGGATTTCAAATTTCAGAGATGATTTTTAAAATGTTACGATTTGTATAATATAACGTAAAATTGACGAGAGTTTGATATGAAACAGTTAAAATCTTCTTTTACAACATATTTTTTCGGAGTAGCAGTTTTTTAAAATGAAGGGAATGAAAAATAAAATTGAAACAAAAATGGTTAAAGTAATCCTTACGCTACTGTCACAAGCGGTTGCAGGGTCGAGATATATTGTTTAGCATTTAAAAAAAAATAACTGTATTTCATTTATACGGATTGTAGGTCAAGTAACTACAATTTTAAAGCTGCACGCTTGTTTTTATTATAAACTCCCAAGTACCCAGATACGGGCGCGTTGAAAATAGTGTCACGAGCATCAGCTATATACACACGAGTGTAGAAGAATTACGCAGTAATAGAGTAATACGTGAGCGCGGTGCTTGGAGGTTGCTCTTTCAAAACCCGCTACACGCTTAAGCTTTTAATATTATACGCAGAACGTATAAAAAATTAGAGCTTTTAAAAGCTTTTCCCGGTCTAGGACATTAAGAATCATTCGCTCGTCATGATTAAGTTAATTTTTCAAAAGCAATCAAGGCCGTGGATCCAGCTGCGCATAAAAAACATCAGCATGAATATTGTGCAGAAACCATCCGGGGATCGAGGTGGTTGCGCATTTCGTAGGCAATAAACGAAAGACTCGTAATTATTTATCGCGCTCGGCGGACTACCGCGCAGCTAGTTTTAGCTTTACGGTGGCCATGCTAGCAGTTGACGGGCTGCGCGCGGCCGATACACAGCTGCGTCGCAAAAATATGATACTAATAAAAGTAATGGCTGTGATAACACTCGCAGAACCGGCGCTCTCACTTGGCGCATATGAAAGGAGTCGTTCGACTAGCGAAAGATAACGCCGCATCCTCTCGTTGAGGCGCTCAAGTCTTTACGAACACGCGCGGAAAAAGAGAGAAAGAAAGAGGGAGGAGAGGGGAGGGAGAGAGATAGAGAGAAGTTCTCGAGCTTTTTCTCCGAGATCGATAGTAATACGAAATTCATCACGGCGTTTCTATGCGACGCCGCGATCGGAATAATGTAGTCAAGAATATCGCAAAACTCTCGTCGGCGCGACGTCGACGACGCTCTGCGGGAAAACTTTCACACAAGTTACAGAAAGATGCTCGCGCGACTCACTTGAATATAAATTTTTATGCGCGCAAGCACTTGCAGCCGTTGAATCGTCCGACGAGTCAATTTGTCATTTTCTTTGCCAGCTGCCTGACAAGTGAGCTTTTCATTTGACGGCACCGTAATTATTTAGCGATTTATCGCTTTCTTGTATAAGCGGCTGCGATTATTGTTCTAAGGATAGACAGGTTTTGTAGGAAACTTTCTCGATAAAGTCGTTTGTGCTTGTAAAAAATGAATGGATACTTTCTCTTGTTTTTATTGACAAAAGCTTCGTTTTATCAAATATTGTAAAACTTATAATACGTTATGAAAATTTTTAAATTTAAATAAGTTATCTTAAGTATCTGTTAATTTATTGACTTGATAACAAAACTGATAAAACTGAATAAAACTAATCTGATATAGTTGGATCTTGAACTTATAGCTACCCAGTTCAAAGTCTAATGGTAAACAGTAACAATCTACATTTTATATATTATGATAAGAATAAGAATAAGCCACTGAAAGGAGTAATAAAACTATTATTACTAATTTACTATTTAGCTTATCTGTAAGAAATGACTTTCTTAATTTATTTCGATCCAATAAATTCAAGGATCTAGTAATCTAGTAGTACTAAGATTTGCATCAATTTAAAATATCTCTTATTTCCAACCGATTACTAAAATCACATGCAATTGGTAAATCACTTGAAATCTGTAATCATCTTTACCATTCCAAAGTGAATACCCTAGGGGATTCTCAGGCTCACAACTCGAGTCAATAACCAGTAAAGTAAATTTAAATAACGGTGCAGCCAAAGCGGAAATGTTGCGCTTTTATTGGCGAAACGAAAGGGTTTACGGGCAAAATTCGGGCGCCACGGCAAGGAGATGAAGATATAAATAGCGAAGAACGATCGCGTGGTATATACGTGCTCGGCTCGGTGCATAGCTCGCAAGATAAACGACTGATTTTTGGAGATAGCACTATAGCGCTCGGAGGGCTGAAGGCCCGCATAAAGGCGTGGGTAACGAGAGAGAGAGAGGGAGAGAGAGAGAGAGAGAGAGAGGACGGTATTCGAGGGCGAGGCAGCTTATGGCGGGCCGAGATTTCTGCGGATAGCCGCACACTGCGGGGCCGATTATGCAGCGCTTTAGCCGGGGCTGCTCTCGCGCGCTCGCCGCTTATAGAGATCCATCCCGCGCATATATCAGGCATTGTGCATAGCTGCCCTCACCTCAGTTATCTTAATTACATCTGTAACGCACACCGCAAGCGTCGCCCCGGCGCTCTGCTGCATATTCCGTGACTCTGCCTCGAGAGCTCCGCTCTCTATATACATATACATATACATATATACATATATACACACGCATGTGTATATGCTCAGAGTGTGCGAGTTGCGCAGAGCCACATGAAGCAATGTATAGCTGTGTCCCGTAGCCACCGTATTTCACGGGGCCCTTCTGCAGATGCCCGGCATAAGCGCAGCCGCACGCATATACATATCTGCGCGTCGCTCGCGGTAAGCCCCCGGTCCCTCGATCGTAAATGCGAGCTTGCAAGCTTTGTCGCGAGCTTGCGGCTGTACCTTTTCAATCGTCGATATTTCGATTACGAGCGTTCGGGCGAGGAGAGAGAGAGAGCGCGTGAGTTTATATACTTGCAGTCGTAAATACCGAAGGGCGCTGGTATTATGCAGGTATTACGGAGGCAAATCTGCGAGAGAGAGCAACAGGGCTTACAAGTGATTTCCCACTGTTTGCGCGCCTGAATGTGTTTGCTATTTTGTGTGGACTTTAAAGTACGTTTTATTTATGATTCCTGATGATGTATTTATTGAATGTAATTTAAGTAGATCACTTTGAGGATGTAATCTGCAGATGTAACGCGTATCATGGATAGTCCAATGTAAATTTGACATACATTTCATTGGTAGATAAACATCAATTTTAATATGGATGGATGGATAATAATAATAATGAATGGACGAGCTTTCCAGAAAATGTAAAATATTGATGAGTAAAAATAATATTTTAAATTAAATGCTTGATGATAAATTAAATTTATTGATACGGCTTTTACTTCAAAAGCTTTTAAATAAAAAGCTTCGTTGACTCAATATAAAAATTCATAGTTTAAGCTCATCTAATTATATTGAATTAAATAAGTAGAAAAGCTTGATCGTATATCAAATTGAATTTTATCTTCTTACTCGCATTAAAAAGCTCTCTACGTGTTAATTTATATATCTTTATGAATCCTTCTAAATCATTATGTATCTACTCTTTCATCAATACAATTCATCATCTCGTTTTTTCGACTAAACAAGCCATCGAGCCGATAAGATACCAGAATCATAAAGAAAAATTGTAAAGCAGCTTTTCAGGTCGCAATAAGCAGACAGGCAAACTGCTGATAAAATCTCTCACGAGCTTACTCCGAAACAATTTGCGAATCTTACAATGGGGGCTTTACACACAAGACACGAAATATTACGGCGCGCGTGCATGATAATTTGAGCGTTAAGCTCGGGCAAGTTGTGCGAGCACGTATAAGCCGTATCGTTTTTAGCGGCGGTCATCGCCATTAATGAAAACTAGGTAATCGGGATAAATGCTTAGATTGCGTGTATACGGCTTTAATCCAAGAATACGCTAATAAGTATCATTAGCAAGTACACACAAGCACAAAGGCTCGCGCGGGCTCGCAGCGTCGCAGTCCGGAAGTGCAGAGACGTCGTCGTCCTCGGGGCACAAATACAGGTGCAAGCGGCACCGGACTGCCCCGCGTCTAACCGCATTGTGTGCCTCCTACAAGCTTGTGTGTACTTGCCTCCTTCGCTCGGACATAAACTGTAGTTTGCTTCAATAACCTACATTCTGCCGTCGTGTACAACACAAGGGAGTGAGAGAGAGAGAGAGGACGGCTGGCTCGCCTCAACCCCTGGAGTCCGGCTCGGCTGGCCCGCTCACACGCGAGGCTAAGCCAGACCAGTGGACGGCAGCTGTATTTGCAAATGGAGCGAGAGCGCGGAAGACCCATTGAATTTTGACGCTCTTGTACTGATTACCATCGGCCGACACGAGAAAATCGCTTGTTTAGCTCGATTGCCGCGTGATTCGATTCGAGTTTAGGGCTTGCTTGCTCGATCGTAATTACAATCTGTTGTTCTAATTCTTTTGCGCAGTCGGACTTGGTTATTCGAGGTGAAATTGGACGGGAAGGATTTTAGTTTTGCCAAGTGAGCTATTTATTCGCTAATAATCTTTAACGATAAAGAATATACGAGTTTTAAACTACACTCGTGCGAAATTAAGGGCCGGCTATTTTTTCATCATAAATGTCCAACTTTAAAGTGGCATAACTTTGCGAGAAATGGTCCGACGAAAATAAAAGGGAAAGCAAATTAAAGTTCATAATGTAGTTTGCCCCAAGCTTGTTTTCGGTTTTAACTGAAAGAGTCATTACTTTTTTCAAGTCCTCTATATTAACGCATTAAAAACTGACAACAATTATTTTGCATATTTTTTATAATTCATTGCATAAGCAATAGCATCGCACATGATCGCGCACTATAAAATTAAAATTAAGTGTTATAATTTGTTCTAAATTTTTTCTATTTCGCTGCACCGAAAAGCTAGGCTTCAAAAGCACGCCCAACCTATAGCCGTTGGCAAGCTTCTTTGTTGTCAACGTCACAAAGCTTTTACTTTGAGAAAACAAAAATAGAGTGTTTTTCTCAGCTCCAAAGAAATAGAAAAAAAAAACGTGAAATAGTCGATAACTTATATATGTCACGCGTGATCTAACGACGCTTCTAAAACTAAATATTCTGATAATTAAGAATTCATCACTACGTATATTAAAACACATAAAATAAAACTGAAAACAGTCGAAAAAATATACAAATTCTAAAAGTCAATCCCGAAGACACACACTACCGAAGAGTGCTGTTGTGATTCGCGGCTGACGGGAGCGATCCGCTACTACTGCTCCGCATTACCCAGCTCTCTTTACGCTCAGCTCGTCGACAGTTTGCGCAAACGATAGGTAAACACGGCAAAGCTCATTAGGGCATTTTTTTCCGAAAATTATCCGGCTCCAAGCCGGTAATGACGAAACAAGATAGCGCGCGAGGCAGCATCGGGCTTGCGCCGCCGCGCGCTTATACACTCGGAATCTTTTAATTCGTTTGCGCATAAGCGCGACTCGTCGAGCCGTGAGAGCGCGAGTCGCGGGGCTCGTTCATTCGTACAAGGAGCAGCAGCAGTAGCAGCCTCCCTCCGAATTGTACGCCGCCGCGGAGAAAAGAGGCTTTTCCACGCCGTTAAATTTTGCCCGACGCGCTTTCTCTCTCACTCTCTCTCTCTCTGTATATATACTTCGCAAGCTACTAGTTTCCAGGTCCTGTTTACACCGCAATAAATCCTACTCCGCCGTGCATGTATCTATATACGGGAGGCTCTCTGTGTGTGCGTCGAGCCTGTATATACATACGTACGGTACACAGCTCAGCCTGAGATGTCTCTGCAGGCGTGCACTGGCGCCAGCGACGTTCGCTCTCTACTTTACGCCTCGACTGATCGTAGACTTACCTGAAAACAGAAATAAAAGACATTGATAAAACTCATTAATATACTTATTCGATATTAATTTATAGATTAATTATAATATTACTAATATTTAATAGTTGATCTTATTAATTGTCAAGTTTCTTTATGATTATCTTTTAATTTTTACAATTTTTCCATTATTAATGTTCATTCACTTTTTGAGCGAGGCATCAACGCTTTCAACCATGCTAATAAAACAACGTATATTTCGGAATCGCATCAAACTAAATCTCCCTTGGCTGTTTGTTATTGCAGGCAAAAACAATTTGCTAGACATAAAGTCGGCCAAGTTAGTAATGGCTCAGCTTGGCGTGACATTTAAGTAGGTGCCGGTTTTAGCTCCGAAAATATTGACTGTGTGCTTTCTTGGCTCGGATTCGCTCCGGGCGCGTCAGCGGCGCCTCGAGGAATTCGCACAATTTGGAATAGTAGCGCGATGTTTTCCGAAACTCCATTAAACGCGACTACGCAAATTGGACGCCCGGCGTTGAATTAAGTATCGCTCTACGAAGCCCGCGTCTTGCAGGCGCAGAATTAAATTTGGAGCTGTAAAGCCGGGGGAGGCTGGAGAGCCGAAGAGAAATTAGCTCCTAATAGCCGGTCAGTGAACTTCATCGGGAGGGGAGAGGGGAAAGAGACGGAGTGACGCGCCGAAAGATACAGCCCGAAGACAGACGGAAAGCTGCGCTGCCTCCGCGTGACACGTGACAGTTACAGAGAAAAAAAAATAAACGGATATATACACTCGCTCGTGTAGAAGCCGACACATATGGTGTTCGTCCACGAGACGCCAGCCGCCGAGAGAGAAAGAGCAGACAGATATCCCAGCGAGTTGGGGGAGTTCACTTTCAACATTGTAATTACGGCTTCCTCTTTGGAATTGCGCGTGCGCGCGCGCCAATTATGTGGATAAGGGAGGTGGGGGCTGACGGGTGTGTTGGCATGCGTCGATAACGGCGCTGCATTCCTCGGAGTTTAGAGAATCCGCTGTGTAACTAATTATTAGGCAAATGCTCATGCGACCCTGTTTCTGCGAAAGCTCGATCTATCTCCCAGCCAGATGTTTGCGCGTGAAGTAAGAGCTGTACTCGTGTGCTGCTGTTGTTTTAAAAGACGCACCAGGTCGTTGGTGTAAAACGAGGAAACTAAACGATTGTGCTTCCGATCTGCGAGGGTACCGGGTAAGTGGGTATTGATCCGGTGGTGGGAATGGAAATAGAATCGTAACTGTGAGAAGCAAATCCTATTGAATAGTTTAATGTTTAATAGCTATTGATATTACGAGAAAACCGCAACGTTCAGAAGATATTAGAAATTTATGATATTAATTGAATGACTAGTTTCTTTTCAGTATCTCCAGACCGGCATCTATAATCAAAGGAAGAAGAAAATTGCCCGGAGCCGTGGTGGTAATTATGAAAAATAGCTTTTAATTAAGTTGACATCCGATCGGGGAATATTTTTCATTAGAATCCAGTAGATTTTTACAAATGTATAATAAGTTTAACATCCCATCAAACTTTCACGGTGATGAGAAATTATTACTCTATTAATGGCCAGTCACGCTGCGGTAATTAATGGCCTCGTATTTGAGTTAACACGAAAGCCACATGTACGCGAGCCGCGGCGATGGCCGGCATTGCACCTCATCCCGCCCGTCAACAATGGAAAATACAACAATGCATCTTTCTCACGTGCATATACATATCGATCGCGCGCCGCATTCGTCATTCGGATAGATTAAAATTTAGCGCGGAAGTGATTACATCACCGCGCGATCACATCTGCAAACAAATAAGCGCATGCAACCACCTCGTTCCCGAGCTGTCCACAAGCGAAAAGAACTGCAGAGCACACAAAAGACCGGAAAAAAGGCAGAAACGCGTTGTTTCTCGTTCGTCCGTACATCATAAATCTCAGGGCGAAGAAAAACAAGGAGCGGGGCGAGTGATCCTCTGGAAAAGCCGCATCTCTCACCGCGCTCACGCTCGACTTTTTATGAAGCCAATCGACGAAATATTGCGTAATCTCGCGCGGCGAGCGAGAAAAAGCTCGGCAGGCATCGATGATCGATAACCCGCCGAGGTGTGCGGATAATTACGGCCGGCTGAAAGAGCAGCGCCGCGCGTTAGCGTCTCCCGTGTGCTCTCCGAGCCTTGCCACGGACACCCTATATTTAAGCAATGATTAATTATTTATAGAACGCCCCGCTCTCGCGCATGGATGGCTCTCTCTCTCTCTCTCTCTGTCGAGGGCCCCTTCACCGGCTCTTTGCAACTCGCTGCGTCGTTTTTCCGCCTCTCGTATATATGCATCCGCCTAGTTATATGGCCTCGGCTTTTCTCGCTGTTGTACGTGAAGGTATAGATGCTATCTTGGGTAATTTCTTTGTCTTCGCCAGCGGCGAGGGAGATAAGAAAAGACGCGTGAGAGGGAATCGAGCGTCTGGAAAAGTTTAGCCTACACGCGCTCTTGGCTCTCTCGGGCGCGACTAGATTGCAGCCGACGAAATATACAACGGGAGGAGATAGCATCGCGTATGTGCATACACACGAGGCGTGCAAGGTACTTTTACATCTTCTTTATTGTCGACGCGTACTGCAATTCCGGGGACGGCGGCACGCGGTGAGGAGAGAAAGAGAGGTGGGTGTGTGTATATATATATATATGTGTGTACATGTACGCCCATGCCAGCGCGTCGCTTCTTTATCGATCCACGGAAATTGCGTTCGCGTGTGCAACTGGTGTGTCGGTGGGAATCGGAGAAATTTCGCCTGAACCAGAGAGGAGGGGGAGGGAGTCGATTCCTCTTCGAGCTTTTTAGCAATTTCGCGCAGCGCCTCGCAAAACTCTCTTCGCTCTTCTTTGGCCGAGTAATGACCGGTCATTTTTAGCGCGTTCGTGTTCGCCAAGACACTCGCAAAGCGTGACGGATAAATTGACTTCTTTCATGCTCGAGTCTGTATAATTAATTTTACTAGGCGCTCGATGCTGACGGTAAGTGAGCTTGGTTAAGAAGCTTCGAGTGCTGTTTCTTTGACGTATGTTTTGATGAAATTAAAATTTATGTGTGATCGGTAGCTATTGAGTGTTTATTGGATTCTGTTTATTATGAGCTGCATATGGTATCAGGTGTCAGGAAAAATTGCAATTTATAATCGTTGAGAAATTAAAGCTACAAAAAATCAATCGATGCAAGTGAAAATTTCTTATCGGTTTGGAATATTAGTCTAAATTATTCATTCGATTTGAGGTTGAAAAATTCGGCATTAATATGCTTGCATTATTAAAATAAATGTACGAGTTAAAATTTTAAGAAAGGCAAATTAAATCATACCCATTGCCAAAACTTTTTGTCGGAAACATATTCCTAAATATTACGTAACGACATTTTTATCACTGGCCAAAGTTAAGAAAAACAAATCAAACCTCCCGGCTGCATTAATTTTATGCTCGGCTGCAAAAAATTTCATAAACGGGATGTAGCCTCGGCGCAAAAAATATTAAAATTATCGATTGTTTTGCCCGTTGGAAAGCAGCCAGTCCCGCTACACTACCTCCCCTCGCAAAAACTTTAATGAAATAAATATTATCCCAAACACTCGAGAGCTAGCTCGCACGCCGGCAGACCGGATAATGTTTAGCAAAAATGCGTCCTCACTCCCCGGCTCCCCCAGTTTGTGCGTTTCATTATCAAATATTACAATGAATGACCGGGCCATTACGCGGCCGGCGGCATAGACGCGAGGATAAAAAGCCAGGAGGGGATTAAAAGAGGCGCCGCGCCGGTAGTTATACGTCGGCGCGGCGCTGGCGTCGGCATCGCGTGGCGTACATTTATATTATTTTCGCCTCCTTTCTCCACCCTCCCGCGAAAAAACGCGCCATTCTACTTGGGCAGAGCGTGCTTTATTTCCGCTCTTTGTTCGCCGACGCTCCGGTCGATTATAAATATCGAGAGACCCGGGGAAGGGGTGCGCGCATCCCCCGGGCGTGGTCATCGGGACGCATAAATCATAGGTGCCTTCGCGAAGGTGGAGTCACGCGCGCATAAGCGGGGGAGAAGGAAAAAAATGCCGGCAGGTGGCTCTATATACGGCTTATACGAAATTGATCCCCCACCACTACGGGGGGGCTATATACTCCTTCGCGAGTCTCGGCTTTAATACCGCGGGCTCGGGTGGTGTACTACCACGTCGCGGAAAGTTGCGCATTCTGGCTGTGGGGTGAGAGAGCGGCAAGAGAGGAAGGAGTAAAAGGGCCGATCCTGGTACGATCCCTGGCACACTCATCGCGTAATTACGGTTATGGCCGGGCCAGCCGCCGCCGCGCGCTCTCTGCATTCGTGCGCCGCCGCGCGAGGAGCCATATATACGTATATATACACTCGCAATTCGTCGGCGGGGTAAGGCTGGAAATCAAGGCTGGTAACGTTATATTTAATTGGGAGTGCACGCACCTGCTGGCGTACGTGTGTGTTTATACGGCTTTGTTTCGATCAAACTACATAATTCGGGGGGCGGGTGGGGGGGGGGGGGGGGGGGGGGGGGGGGGTTGGGCGAATGGCCCCCCGGAGTCTCAATTACCACATATGGAAGATTGCCGTGCATATGCGCAGGCGTTATTGCCGGAGCTTATTTAAGAAATTGCTCGAGTTTTGCGGAGCGCGCCGCGTGAGCGATTTACATTCTAAACCGCGCGCGTATAAATACATTTGAAATGCAAATAATCGGCACTTGTGTAGAGTTTATGGAAAAAGCGTTCGGCAAATCTGGCGTTATCGACAAGCGGCAGCCCGTAACAAAGTGTGCAGTGCGCGCGAAAACAGAAATGTACATGCTATAAGCGCGGCCAGCTGGGTAGAGGGGGTGAAATTTAAAATTCCAATCGAGTTGATGTTCAGTTCGCGGGGGGCAGCTGCAACAATTATTTTTTCTTTGATAGTTGAATGCGGAAAGAGTAAATTGCCGGCGCGGTGCGCGCAGCTAGGAAGTTTTCATCGCGCGGCGGCGGCGGCGTTGGCGGCGGCGCATTCAAAAGCGAGAGCTTGGCTATTTCTCATGCGAATAAATTCGAGGCCATCAGCGCACATTGAAATCGCCAAAGTTCCTTTATGAATATCAATTTTCATCGGACTACTCGTTTTCGCGGCTGAGCGCGTTTATCGGGCGCTCGCTCTCTCTCGGCGCTTCGCTTCCACGCTCGCTGCATACCTATAGAATACACACAGGTTGGCCGCTGCTCGACTGTACGCCGGCCGCGCGCGCTTGTTTCAGCCCTGTCTCGTCTCTCTCCTCTCTCTCTGCTCCTTTCACGCTAAGCGCACAATGCCGCGTCGGGGGCGAAGTTGGCGCAAAGTTTGGCCCGTCCGATATCCAAAGGACGAAGGGCGGGGACGAGGCGCTCTCTGTTGAAAGAGAGAGAGAAGAAGGCTTCTTGCACTTTCCAGCCGCAGGAGCTGCTCTGTGTACGCCCGAGCTATAGCCAGCACTATAGTCTATAAGCAGACTGCGTCTCTCAAGGGGGTGAATCTATGGGAGAGAGAGAGAGAGCGAGGCCAAGGCGTTAAATAGCTCGCAAGTTTGCCATAGCAAAACAATGCGGTTCGAGTGTGAACCTGGCAGCGACGGGGCGCGCTCCACGTGAAAACTTGCCCCGCGCACCTCCTCCGCCTCTCAAGCCGCCGAGAGCACACACCCCTTACGTGTATATACATATACGTATACTCGCAGCGACTGCAAATCTGCGTGGGTGTATGTAT
>JAPYZA010002075.1:0-18893 GCA_030522685.1 Eupelmus azureus | reverse complement strand
CAACCTTCCAACCTCATCCTATGCAAAAAAAATCTCAACTACTCTCACCGAGCCTCGCACACTCAGCGACGTCCGAAGGCCGCACTTTTACTATCGCGAAAAAACAAGTACAACAGCCCAGAGGCTCCAGCGCAAGGTCCCTCTCGTACACATCCACACACGAGGCCGTAGGTACATGCACAAGGTCGACCCTCGGTGTCAACGGCTTGCGGATGTTCAACATTTTTTTTTCTGCTCGAGAATTAAATACAAGACGCGAATACGCGAGAAGCGCGCGTATATAAAAGTAGATCGAGGCGAGGCCGCGAGGAGAAGTCGATCATTATCGCAGTGCTGTGCGTTTAGAGGGACGCAGGATCTGGTTTTCAGGCCGATGACGCGAGAGTGATATCACTTTCGTGGCTTTGTTGGTTAATGGAGGGCAATTGCGAGAGCGCCGGGAGTTTTGCTAATTTCTGGGTCAGGTGTTAGGTGAGGTAATTGGCTGATTTTTGTTGATTTTTTTTAAGGGGGGGTCGAGAGGTAGTTTGTGGTGGGGAAAGGAGCGACTTGGTATGATGAGTGAGGTGCTGGAGTAGGTTAGGAATGTGGTTGGTCATTGGTAAGTAGGTAAATTAGGTGAACCTTTGTTTTTTGTATTCAAATTAGTTGAATTGTATTGAAATTTTCATTATTCTTATGAATAAAGTAACGTACGTGTATAAAATGGGTTTAAGAACACACGCACACGTCAGGTGTTTCTAATTAAACAAATAGAAATTAGTTACAGAAATTGTATGCATCTCTATGTTGTTGTATTAATATCATTACGATTTTTATTAAACTTTATCAAAAACATATTAACAAATCATGCATTTTCTTAAATAGAATTACAGAAAACACAACATATTTTCCATTGCGCATGACAAAAAGTAAATAATAAAAGAAACTTTTGATGAACAGTTCATTAACTTTTATCATTAGCATTTGGAACAACTAATCCCCGCAAAACTCACCTTCCAAATCAATTTCCAGGCGCGTACGATTATTAATCCACTCTCGGCGGCAATTTCACTGAAAAGCACAAACACACGGCCCAATAGCTAAAGACCTGCCGAAATTTCCACCTTAATGCTCAACCACTATCGTGTCTTCCGCATTTTCTCATAAATTAACAATACTATCTAAAATAAGTGAAAAATCTAAAGCATACCTACGCGAAAAATTGAGTCCTCACGTAAAAACACGCATGCTTGAACATGCGCACCACACTCTATATGAACAGCCATATATACGTGAATACAAATCCCCGCGACCCTACGGATGTAAGCTTCCGCGCGCAGGCTGAGTTTGTGAAAATTCTGAGGCCAGTGGCCCCTGGCTGTAGACGTATAACGTCTGTCTGAGTATTAGCAGGAAGGTAGATGTGCTCATTTTAAGGAGATTTGAAATGATATGATGGGAAAAGTTTACGTAAATTTATAACGGCCAATAAATTGAAAATATAATTGCTTTTTTAAACCCAATTATTAATTATTAAATTTTCTTCATTTTTTAATTGACTCAAATATTTGAAATACATAATACCATAATGTTTAATTTTGTTAAAACATTATTAATCATGAAAACTTCATCACTTTAATAAGTAATTTATTAAGTAGATTACCACAAAGCCAACGTAGAATTTACAGTTGAATAACAAATCTACCGTATTTTTTCCGAAAACCCATTGAAATTCCGGATACACAAGCCTTCTATACAATTAGCCGTAGTTACTTAAGCCAATTAAAACCAACTCAATTTATTCCCGCCAAAGAATTCAAATCTCTCGAAATCTCCTACACCATTACAATAAAATTACATCCGCACATTAAACCAAACCATACCTCTTCCCTATAATACCCCACCACTGAAAAAAGCACGATCCAACGGCAAACCACACAACCGGCACCTCGGCCCGCTATTCCAAACCCTACAAGAGCATTAAAGTCAAACTGGAAAAATGTAATCCTCCCGCTTAGGCAGAAATCACGCAGCAGCAGCCAGCATCATCATTGCTCGCATTATGCTCCCGGCAACAATGCATTTTTAACGAGATTCCCTTCTTCTTTCTCCGCCGAATCGGAGAGAAATACCCTCTCTCTCTATCGCCGAGAGGGAAAAAAAGGGAGACTCGGTCATTGTCTCCTAGCCCAGAGGCACGTGGCTGCCTTTTTTGCCCCTGCATATACGCCAGATCTTCCCTTTCTTTCGCGCCGTATACGCACGCGCATCCACAGGAGTATAGAATGATGCAAGAGGAGAAAAGTAGCGCAGGAAGCGAGCGCAACTTTGCTCATTAGAACGGGTTTTTTCTTGCGCGCTGGGGGGCGAGCTTTGCGAGAGATGCGGGTGAGAAGTTTTGAGAAAAATCTGGGGTTTTTTTAGGGGTGTTTTGGTAAAGCGAGCGGTTGGGTCAAAGGTTGAGGGGAAAGTTTGGGGGTGCTGTGTGGTTATTGCTTTGCGAAGACGCGTTTGATGTTTTTGGGCGATGAATTTTGGGAAATAGGTTGATGAGAGAATAATGGTGGTGATTTTGAAAATCAGAATTAAATCGGCTTATTTTTTCTTTAGAAAATGGGATTCGCTCAAGAAGTATTCTTTCCCATATTATTTTATAATGAAGCGCACTTCATTATAAAAAGATCTTGTAAGTATTACGTACCGAAACGATCTTATTATAGTGAATCAAGTATTTTCTTCTTGCATTAGCAAGGGTTTGGTAATAATTTAACAATGAATAGTCATCTTAAGAAACAAAAAAAAAAAATAATATTAATTATGGAAAGTCAAGCGAAATGAAATTCAATAACTTATATTCGAGATTTTAATATATGTATCAAGTTTAGTAATTAGTACTAACAATGAATAAGCCTACTGAGGATACGTTTCAAAGAGATTGTGAGGCTTATTGAATAGGTCCGGCACTGATCAAAAGCAGCAGATCCGTTATTAGAGCTTCTGCAGTCTCTGAACCCATTCAGCTTGGGCTTTAATCCTCCTCTGCGCCGTCATCATTATCAGACCTCTGTGTATTTCTCGTTGATACTAAATAATTAATATTTTTCATCCGACGAAATGAATATGACGAATATAATGACTATAATACTGTAGAAATCGACGTATTTGAGGGTAAAAATTTAGGGATTCTGAATCGTTTCATCTTGTTAACGTAAATCGATTCTTAATATTCTGGAATCTTGTGTAAAATGGATACTTAAAACAATTGAATTTTTGAGAAATATATATCTTTTTGAATAATATAGTATTACTTAACACGTAAATTTTAAAATAAAAATTTACTGTACAGTTGAATAAAAAAGCTCTGTTAATTTCCACTAATTATTTATTTATTAAAAAATGTTCCGATATTTCGTACGTTTAATAAAAATGTCTCTTGCATTAAATGTCGGAAACATCGGCACTATTGTCAATAAAGAAAATAGATAGTTTGTGAAGATAAACAGTCTTTTTATTAAACTGTATTAACAAGCAAACAATAGAGTCAATCAATTAATTTAATTAAAAATTTACTACACTGACATCGACTATATAGAATAAGTATGCACACAGTAGTGTTCGATATATAAGGGAGTAAAATTTTATATCCACGATGGAGTGCCGAGCTTTTCCAATCACGACGGGTGTAAAACTACGCCTGTGTTGAATACATTGTTTTATTTTTACGCAGCTGGTGTAAAATTGAAAATTAAAAATTGTAAAAAGCGAACAATTCAGACACAACGAATGAAAAAAGATTTACATTAAAATTGCACTAGTTGAGAAGTAAATTAATTGTTTATTCTATTATAAGTAATTTAAAGAACCAAACGTAAGACGATGTCTATTTTATTCTATTTTACTTCTAATTCTTGCCAAAAAATACCTTATTACCACCAATATACTTCTAACAAAGTACACACTACAAACGAACTACGCACCCACATTTAAAAACGCATCAATCCAAAAATCCCAACCAACCCGCGCCCCACCTCCCCAACCAGCCCCAGCAACCCTCCGCGGGTAAAATCCATGCCCACCCACTCCTACGTGCTAAAACGCCCGAAAACTCAGCCTCCTCGCTACCCGACGCATGTATCGAAAATCCCGTGGCATTAGAGACCTCCACTGTTTTCTCTCTCTCTCGAAATAATCCGTGTAAGCCGCTAAACGCCGGCAATTTGCGCGCGCCCCGCGGCCGGATCTCTCTCCGCCGAAAACAATATTCCCAGCGCACTTTATATATCGCTCCCTCGAGCCGCGCCGAGAAGCTATATAATAATATACTCCCGGCGCTTGCTGTTCGGTGTGGTGAGAGAGATGTTTGTACATATACGCTTTTTGAGTGGTGCGGACGATTGCGAGGGTCCCTAGGTTCGTAGCTGGAGATCGACGTTGGGTAGTGTTTGGATGGTTTGTGTGTGTGTAAGTTGCCGAGGGGATTTTGAGAGGAGAGATGGTGGAGAGCGAGTAATGAGGAGTGGCTACTGGGATGTGATGGACTGCTTTGGGGATATGATTTTGGAGAGGTTTTAAAGTTGATAAGTGGGGAGAGTGAGGAGAGTGAGTGGTGAAGGCGTTTTGGTATTGCTTTTTAATAGCAGGATCAGAAGAATGTAGCGGATGGCAGATTTTTGTTTTGAGTACAGAAGTATAGTTGTGGATTTAGTTTTATTGACTTTTTTAAGTATACTTATATATTAACTTTTCTGAGAAGCTTTTATTCAAATAAATTCCTACTTTTCGTTTTCTTTTCTATAAGCAGAGTGTAATAAAACTGAATTTTCAATTTCACTTATAAATAAAACCAACATTCGCCCAACTCTATCTCGACAGCCACAAAAATCACCCTGAAAACCAACCACCCCTTAAACACACCAGCGCAAACTACTAAACACACTCAAATCCACATTAGCAAAAAAAGACTTGCACAGCGAAAATCATCGCAGTCTAAACACATCGCCGGCGAAAATTCACGCGGCATTGGCCCGATTGTATATCCACATCTGGCGAGCTGTTTGTCCTCGACGTATATATACGCGTGTACTTGTGCTAATGCCTGCGCAGCACGAGTGTAATGGACTGGCAGAGCTCGCGCTATCGGATTATATTCGACGGGCATATCTCAGATTACGCGTTTGACGCCTGATGCTGTTTATATATCGAAGATTGCGGATCGACGTGCCGGATGTGGGTGGATTGTCTTGGGTTTTGGAGAAAGGGTTGGGCCGGTCGTTGACTGGGTGTTGTTCCTACAAGGAGAGGGTGGGTTTTGAGAGGATGAGGGAGGTTGATGGAGAGGCTGTTTTGGGGTGCTTTTGACTGCTGGTTTTGCTTTCTTAGAGGAAGCTTTTTATTGGTAAAATTTTTGTTTGTGGAGTTTTGTTGTGAATCTAATAGATCAGAACGTCAGTTTGAGCGCGCGGGCGCGTGTGTATATATTGATGACGATGGAATGATTATATTGTAAGCGTGATAACGCATACAATTAGAACTCGGCACGTGTCATTTGTGAAAATTGATTTTTCCGAAGCTATATATTCCTTTCATTATTTCAATAGTAACTTCGGTTATTTTCAATATCATTAAAACCAATTTAAGATCGACAAAATTAAAGATCGATATATGTTTTTATTTAAAATTATTGAGTTAACTGACAGACAAGTTCATTATCATTATCGTATCATTCTTAAATTGTAATACTATTTTTTTAGTAAGAATAGTGCTAACTTAGCAGTGTTCCTTTCGTTGTAGTTTATATTTAATATAATTTTATTAGAATAATAATGTTTGTTGAATTAATGCGCGCTAAGTCAAGTCAAGTTTTATTCTCGAATGAAGGTTTAATCATAAATCAAAAGGCAAACCTATTTTTCGTTTAATTCAAACTAAAGGTTTTTTTCTCATATTCGTAAAAGTTAAATCAAAGGTACACATAATTTTAATAAATATTAACATTCTCATTTTATCAATTTACGTTTTACTAATTTTATTAATTTAATTCTATACTTATATTATGATTAAAAAATAAATTGGATTACTCATCTATATTTTCAAATATTTCTTTCAAGCAAAACTAACAATTTTACAACGAAACGCAACTCACGAAACAAAGTTAAAACTTTAAAAGTAAAAAACGCTGCAGCGAAATCGATCGGTGAAAAAGAAAACGAACGTCCATCGCGTTATTTCGTGAAAACCTGAAAGCAAAAAACACTTGCCTACACATACACAACCGAACGTGTGTAATCGACCCAGCGTCTAAACTCACTGTCGTTACAACTCGTTTGACGTGTGTCGTTAATGGGAAACTTACATTTGACATAAGGCGAAAAGTCGCGCACGAGAGGAAGTTGAGAAATCCTCACGGACGAGGCCGGTTTCATGGGAAATTTTTAATTGAAATTGTCGTGTGCCAGCACTTGCCAGCTTATCCTCGCGAAATTATGATCCGCCGGATGCGGCAAATCCATTTGGTGATTACACAGAGCGACGTTCGGAACAGAGAAAAGACGATTTATTATACGTGAGGTAAGTAAGCTGGCTTATGCGGTTTGTTTACGCCGAGTTATTCAGACGGAAAGTGGTTTTTGTGATTTGGGAAATTTGTCTTTTTGTGCGTTTGTGTTGTTTTGTAAGTTTACGAAATTGTATTATGGGTGTGGAAAAGAAACTGAGAAATTAAGTGGACTAAAAGGTATAAGTTGAATGACCTGAAGAATGTACATATTTGCTTTTATAAATTTACTATCTGAAGAAGAGAAAAAATAGTTGAAAATATAAAGTCTATCATGATAGATGATATCTTGACGCATACTTTATTCTGTATTAACCAAGTGGTCAAGAATTATTAATTTTAAAAATATAACGGAAACATTTTACAGATGTTTTTAAAGAGATTTCAATTAAATTTCTAAATTTTATCTATGCTTATTTGCGCATCATGAACGCCATTTCGATATCTTATTTAAATTGATCATGTAACTAGAAAGTAAGCATAAATCAAGTTTTCAATTTGATTGAATTTCCGATAATGATATTCTAATGATAGATTTATATATTATTATGTATGTTTTATCATTGAATCGTAATTATACAATTACGTAACGCCTTTACAGGAAATAATGTTTTTATAAATTTAATTTTAGTCTTTGTCTTTTCTTGTTATAGCAATTCAATTGTCTATTGATACTTATTTATTATATTTTCAGCTACTTCAATTCACGGTACTATAACTTACTAATAGTTACTAAAAAAGCTTTATATATACATACATACTTAGTTACTCAGTCAGATCACGTAATAAGAAAGTTGTAATTTGAATTTGAAGAGCCACCACAGTGCCTCATTGTTCTATTGACTGTGACAACACGAACTGCAACATTAGTTTGCAAATAGTAAAAAAAATAAAATTTAATAATTTACAAGTTTCGTCCCACGTAAGTGTTGGAATTATGT
Organism: Eupelmus azureus; assembly: GCA_030522685.1. Classification (NCBI taxonomy): domain Eukaryota; kingdom Metazoa; phylum Arthropoda; class Insecta; order Hymenoptera; family Eupelmidae; genus Eupelmus; species Eupelmus azureus. The sequence continues at coordinate 11,417 of JAPYZA010002075.1, read as the reverse complement.
CAGTTCCGCATTACGTACATCACCTACATTCTCATATTTCCCCCAGACACCTACATGCATGGTTAATTTCCTCCAGAGACACAGTTCACAAAGTAAATATTGTTTGATTTTTATATCTACCCACAATTATTATTACTTTTAAAGGAACTCAAACACCTAATCCTCCAACTCATAGTCACGTCACGCTTCACTTTCACTTAAAAAAGTATTCCGCGTTAATTAAAACATTCTCTAGCAACCTGCTCGATGTTCTAATTCAATTATTTTTTTAAGCGGCTAGAAACAAGTGAAATCCCCGAGTTGAACGCACTCTCGAGCTATAACTTATCCCGACGATTCGGTACGTCGACACTGTCTTATAAATAATGTCTTGGTTCACGCTTCTTCGCTAAGAAAACCTCAACTCTTACGCAACTTGATGCATCGTTTCCCATTATTCTCAAGACCACTAGCGCAGCACCCTCAGCTAGACGCGATTTCAGACATTACTTGAGAAACATTCTCAACCTGCACAATCAGGAAAGTCATTAAACATACAGCCGTCTCCAGATTCTCCGAATCCAAAGCCCACCTGACAACTCATAAACTAGATCCTCTATCAACTATGCATATTTAAATCCCATCAATTTCAATTTAAAAAAAATACGGAAATCCCAGCGTAGTAAAAAAATCTCTCTCGTCGCTCTCCTCCAAGTCCTCCGAAAAGAAAACCAAACACGCTCGACATTTTCATCCGCTTGTGTACCTGCGCGTAGGTATATACACACAGACATCGGCGATCTCCCGTGGGCCGCAGCGCAAGTGAAAGTCCCCTCGAGTGCAAAAGCAGGCCACCGAGTGTATACGTACTTACAAGCAGCTCGCCACGAGTGCGCGCTGCGCATACAGTCCGCCAGTTGCGCAACGCGCCGCTGATATCGTCTCTCTCCTTTTCTATCTGTGTAGGAAACTTAGAGAGTTTAGATGTGTATAGGTGTGTTCGGATGCGCGGATTTTTTTTTGGGTATATTTACGCGATACGTTTTGATAACTGTTTATTCTCGCGTTGGTGTTTTTATGTATCTGCACCGATTTTGGTCAGCGCGTGATCTTTTTAGAATCGATGTGGCTTGATTACAGGAGCTATTTAATATAGTGTTCGAACTTTGCGGTAAACAAACAAGAAAACGTGAGATGGCCTGTAAGCTGCTGTAGATATATGTTCGCCTGCAGCGTCTCGATTTAATGGGCTTTTCGTGTTTTGACTTTGGATTCGACGCGCGAGCTCGCTCGTGACTTCGAGATTAATGTTTCAGGGTCTATATATGTATAATTTTCCTGATTAATGAAGTTTAATAGGTTGGGGAAAGAGAGTTTAATTTATGCGTTTTTCTTTTGGGTAGTGTCTCGCGGATGGAGATCCAGTTTTGCGTAATAAAAATCAAGGTTTGAAGGTTAATGAATCGATACACTTTCTTTATTTTTGGTTTTCGTCTTGTTATATATTGATTGAATATAATGTGTATGCTAATGAATGCCGAACGTAAAATTATAGTTAGTAAAAAGATTTCATGCTTTAGGATTCGGTTTTTGGAAAATGATTCATGTTTAGGCTTTTTAATACGACTTTTGTAGAAAATCGATCCAGCTTAATTTGGTTGACAATGGATAGATTGTGTAAATGAACAGAGATCTTCGTAAAGATTAAAATCGGATCACTTTCAAACCCATTTTTAAAGCCAGCATTATTAACCTACACAGATAGGGATCGCCAAAAAAGTAACCATTGTTATGTCAAATTTCAGAAAGCCTTACTTTGTTGAAAAAGAAAATTTTCTTCCTATAATGAGAAAGCTGAGAAAAAATAAAATGTAATTTTATGGTGTTTAATGGGTAGGTATCTGTGTACGTATCGGTAGATATGTATCAGTTTTGTTAAAACAGAATGCATTTATCTACATAAAGAGAAAGATCTATTTTTAATCGCTAATTTAATCACGAATATATATGATGATAAAAAATATCTCGGTCCAAGAAAAATTTCATTTATACCTTAAGTAGTTTTTGCATCATATTTTGTTTCATATTGGAATGCGAATAACCGCTTATTCATCGGGCAGGCTAAGCACGTTTTGTGCGTGTAGTATAGTTTTTGATCATCCTGTATACCTAAGTGATTTATGCAAAATTCACGTGTGTAAATAGACGTCAGGAATGGCATAAACAACGATTCACGTGTGTATATCTACGGTGTGAATATATTACATCAATTTTAAGAGGCTTATAAAAAACTTATGAATAATTATAAAACTAGCTGCTTTTTAACTTATTCGCGCGAACTCGAATAAAAGCAAACTGTAAAGCGACTTGTTTTTGTGTTGTAAATTGGGGATATCCATAACTGACTTTTTTCCTTTACGCAAAACAAATTATTTGCAAATGATGTATAGAATTTTATTTTCCAAAATGATAAAATAATCATATTAAATTGTGAAAAATACTTGGGGTCAAGATAAAAGCGTAAAAAGTAGGTTAAATTCGTTCCAGCTCACTGAGTGAAATTTGATAGCGATTTCCGAGTTGATAAAATTTTTACTTTCTTTTAGTACTGTAATTATTCGCATCAATTTACATTTGATTGAAAAAACATTTTTTTTATATCATTACGCATTTGAATTTTAGATAAATTTTAATTTCTTATCTGTCCAAAATTTTCCATACAAAGAAAATTTAGAAAAGTTAAAATTCTTTCTCAATAGCAAATTTTTGTTACTCCTTTATACCGTTAAAAACATTTCGAAAAAATTTCAAATATATAATGATTTAGAATATAACGTTTTTATTTTAAGAGTTTAATTTACTTAATTATAGCGTGTTTGTAAAATTTAGTACAACTTTCGGCTGTAGTCTCACGCAGGGAAAGTACTATGAGTTTGCACTTTCATATTTTCAAGTACAGCGTCTTAAATTTGAATTTGTATTTTAAGATTGTAGACCTTGACTTCAACAGAGAAAACCCATTGTAAGTGAAAATTTGTTTACTTAATACTTTTATATTATACAAATATTTGAAGTAATTTATAATAGTTAAAAAGAATTTCCCATACAGAAGGTTTATTTTGCTATTTGTATTTACTGACAATTCAAAGTCGCTTGGTTTGTTAAAGGTAATCATATAATATATAGTTCTCAATTTGCGTTTAAATAACTTAAAAAGTTATTTAAGGCCATACTTTAAAGTGCAAAAAATGTTGCTCTATTTAAAAAGATTTAGTGGGGCCGTAAAACGCGTTGTGCAAAGAAACATTTTTCTCGAAATAAATTTTATCATAAATAATATTTGTTACTGCAGAACCACATATTAGCATATTTCAAATCACGCAAAATGTAGTCTTGCATATTATGTAGATTTTCATTAACGGTATTCTGTGTTTTTAGGGCTATCTATTGAATTGCAGAATTTGGAAAATTCATGTGTTACCGTTCATAAGCTATATTTATTTCCTTCTATTTTGCATAGGAGTTGAATCATAAATAGTGCAATGCAATTTCAATTTACGTTCGCATTTCTGAGAAAATGTAAAGGAAATATCTTGTAAAAAGTGCTGGATAAACTATTACAAATATCAGTATTCTACGTGAAATAAATTACTTTCATTGACATTTTAAATAGTTTTAATCATTAGCTTAGTCAATTCCAGTACAATCATACCTTAAAAAATATCGTTAAACCTTTACAAATATAAAAAATTCTTCATTACCATCCAACTCCTTTGCCATTAAACCCGACTCCTTCAATTACAGCGTTAAACCACCAATAGGTCGAAAAAGTACTCGAGATAATCACACTCATTCCCATCTCCCTTCTCGGTATCCCAATCGCTCCCGAACAATAAAAACAGCAATTATCTTAGGCATAAAACTCACCGAAATGCAGCGCCACGGAGATGCAAATGAGCAGGCCGGCAAGTAAGTGTAGCCTTGTCGCCAACATGTTTTCTTCTTTTCCTCTCTTAAATTTCGACTCGAGATCGCTGTTATTTTCTTTATTCTACCCACTACTGCTGCTGCTGCTTTTGATGTTGTTCCGCTGCACACGCACACTTCATGCGATATTCTTTTCACGCGCGACACTTACATTTGATCTGGAAATTCACAAGATGGTAAACAAAGGATGCACACTGACTCGCCGATCGCGAGCTCGAGCCGGTCGGTGTAAAACGAATTTTTTTGTCGAGATTAACGGAAATAAAAAAGAAACGAAGAATGGGAGTATGTAGAGATTGGTGAGTTCGGTATCGAGAGCAACCAAAATCTGCTGAATATAAGAATCGACGAGATAAAAAATCGGCTACCAGTCCTCCACCGCCTGGCAAACCGATACAACCGATTTCAAATAACCTACTTTCATTCGTAACAAACAAATCAATACCGATCTCGATACAGAACCCAACCTACATCCCACCATATACCCATCCACTTACAAACCCATAAGAAAAAAATAACGGAAAATCAAAAGAGAGAGAGGCAGAGGTGGCAAAGATCGGTAAGCGAGCGAGCACTGTATAACCGTATAACTTGGCCGGACGCCGGCTCGGAGCGTTCTAAAGTGTCCGTGCGAATCGTGTTCCGATGTGCCCGGCGACCTTCGCTGGGGGGAGCGGCGAGCGGATTCTGTGCGCGCGAGAGAAGGTAAAATCGGTTGAGCTCCTCCTTATGCTTTCGCTCTCCCGCCGCTCGATGCCGGCGGAAAAGTTTCACCGCGCGAACTCTCCTCGCGCGTGCTAATCGATCTTAAGCGAGGTGTGAATGTGTGTGGAGCGTCGACCGATGAGGTTGTGAGTGTTTATGGTTTTATGAGAGGTGGTGTGTGTGTGAGAGATCGGTTGGATGTGTTGGGGATCTTGCGTGCGAGTGGGTTTTTGAGAGGAATCGGTTGGAGGCGATTGAGAGTTGCTTGATGGTGTTGAGGGGATTGGGAATTGCGCGTTTGCTTGATCGGTTGTGTGAGAGTTTGAGGGCGATCGTTTATAATAGAGGCTTGTTGAGTTTTTTATATACTGACTTTTCACATTTAATTTTTAATTTTTGCATAATCTTGTTAAATCAAGTTGGTCTTCGTAGCTAGAGATTTGGGTTGATCTTAAAAAATGATAATTGGTGATTAAATAATACATTTTCTAAAGGGTTTGATAGGTAGTGCGATATTTAGATTGTTTTAAGATAACGAATATTTATCGGAAAGGACATTATATGGGAACTTGAAGGTGAGCTAAATTTAGTATGCGACGTGGGGTGTTCGTTTGTTTTCGGTTTATCCTCCTGTCTTTTTATTAATTTTATTAAACGTAGCCAATTTAAATTATGTTTTTCTGATATTACAAAAAAGTTACCCCCAATAATAAAAAAATAAAATTTGTATATTTCGATTAAGAGAGACTTTAGTAAATCTATCTTAATTATAATAAAGCTGTGAAATGTAAACAAAACTCAATATTTAATGTTTTTAGTCCTTCAAATTATTTTTATATTTTGTTACTGCATTCTATATTTAAATAATACTTTTTTGTAATCATCAAGATGCGACAAAAATAAACTGTTTATTTGAAAAGTTTAAAATATAATAATTAGAAATATTTATTTTTATATTAAATATTTCTAATTGTTATATTAGATAACAATTAAAACACCTCAAATAATTAAAGATTATATAACTTTTCACTTTATAATCTTATGTATAAACTGAATTACTACTAAAGCTACTACAGTAAGTGGTAGTTTAATGCAATCGTTGCAATTTCCGCTATGTCACGTTGACGAGCTAAGGCCATAATTTTTACTATTGCTACACCCTTTAATTTCGTAGTACGTGAAATTATCTTAATGTTTCATTTCATGCTTAAAGCAAAGTTCAAACTATAACAGGTGTTGAAAAATAGACTTAATTACACTTAAAAATACGCCAAATAGCAAATTCATTATGTTACAAAACGTAATTAAAACGTTTAGAACAATGCAAAGCCTTTTGAATCTTCCGCTTTTAAATTGCATTAGAGCTAATGGTAACTTTAAAGTATCCACTTTTATTGAAGATTTAGTAATTAAATTTTTTATCTTAATCATTTCACACGGTGAGAATCTGATTTGCACGATTAAATTTTATTTGCACTAATTAAAAATAAAGCCTTTTATTACAATTCAAGTTCAAGGTTTAAAAGAAATGCTAATGTGTGGTGAAACTTTATGAATAATGAATACGAAATCTGTATACAAATGAGAAAATTTTTCATCGACTTTCAGGGACAGGTTATTTTTAATTGAATGCGAATAAAAATTTTCTCATTCTTTATGCTTCTTTATTGCTACCGGAATAATGTTATTTTGAAGGAGGTTATTCACTTACATTTTACTTTACAATGATTATACACTATGAACAGATTTTAAATAATAGCGAAATGTTCACGATTACAAAGTAATACAAGTATTGGTAAATATAGTAAATTTGCAATGAAGAATATCTATTATTACATGAGAATAGAGATGAACAATGAAAGTAAACTTCATACTTAAATAAATTGTATTAAAAATAAGACAAAGTGAATATCAAAAATTTGTTGTAATTCACTAATAATATTAATGGAATAATTTTTTCAAGATTTAAAATTATTTAAAATTATCCTAAAATTGTGGACTTTAAAAATATGTGTGCACTAAATTAAAAAATATATAGGTAATGTAATAAAATCATAATAAAATTATGTTCTGTGGACCGATTAATAAGTTTACTAGTTTGTCCATTTAAGTATATTTTACGAATTATTACAGTAGTGCAGATGTTTCAATGGGTCTGTGATATTAATTGAATATTATTATTAAACGGGGGAAACATTAAAAAAAATAAAATATTTTTGATACACGTAAGCAAAGACTACTTGATTTAATAATTGTTCGTTTTGGTAAATTATTAAATTTTTTAAAGAATTTTTAAATTTTCTTAGTATAGATCATTGTACTATTTCCAGAAGAACGAACAAAATAACTGATTGTTTTTTCTGTTCTATTATAGTAGTTCCTTGAAGTAGTCGATGAATTTCTCTACGTTTTCACAATGTTATTTGTATCTGACATACAATTTATGCTTTTAGTTTATATAAAATGTTAGTTAAAAGTATACTAATCAGTAAAAGACTATGTATAAACCATACAATGATTATTTTTATTAGTCGTTAAATAGGTTATTAAATCACTCTTTTAAAAATTATTTTACATTTTCGGACAATAGTAACGTATACAGTTGAAAATAAGAAAATAGGTTTTTGGTAATTTTCTTATTTGAGTGAAATTTTAGAAATTTTAATATAATGTTTGGGATACAATTTGAAAAATTGTGCTACAAATTTTTAGACGGAATTGTTAGATGAAATTTTTGAGGTCACTCGGTGACCTCGTCTACTTTTGCGGGTTGAAAAAGCATTAAATACAATTCCATTTCCAATTAAATTTTCCTCTATTTTTAGAGAAATATTTTTGTGAAAATAATATTGGTAACGTAACCGCAAATTATACTTTCTTTTTTAATTTATGAATGAAAAAATGTGTTTCAAACTTTAATTAGTTATTCATCTAGATTCAATAGATTAACGATTATGTCTACTTTATCAGTTTTTACTATCGATTAGAAAATTCACGGAAACATAATGAACAAACTACTTCTGTTCACTAACGCATTAATCAAAATTTTAACCTACTCCCAAGCACTGATCAACATCGAATAAACGATCACGCTCCACATCAAACCAAGCAAACCAACTCCAATTCTTCCTCAAACCAACACCGCACCAACTTCTCCGCACTCATCCACATCCTCCACCGACCTTACCGCACCTCTCCACACCTTTTCAACCGCCAACCGTCGGTGACCTCGCTAACCCATCCTGCCTCGACGATCATCCCTCAACGATCACGAAAAAAACAACCATCCCGCTCATCCCGCAAGCTCGTCACGTCGAAAATCACAGAAGCCGCTCTCCCGCTCATCGAAACAATCATGGCGGAAGTTGGTTCCCGCTCGCGCACTGTGCCACATCTATATACGCGTGTGCAGGGGCGCGCGCAGGTCGATACCTAGTTAGGCGCTCTTGGCGCGCTTGCACGCACACACAGAGTCGGAGCGCGCGTTCCCACAGTGCCGGAGCGCGCGGAGCTTCGGACTGAGGGAGCTTGCTCCCGAGCGGCGTATGTATTGGCCGGCCCCTTCTCCGCAAGCTCCACCCACGCACGACGCGCCCCCCCCCCCCCCGATGGAAGCAGCGGGGGTGGTCGCCCCCGGAGCTTGCGCAAAGCGAAGGCCGGGGCTCTGCTGATGTATGCGCGCGACCTTCGAGCTTGCAGCAGGAGACTGGCGAGAAAGAGAGAGCTGATTTATGAAGGTCGAGAGCGGAGAGCGACCGGAAGGAGCTGGAGGAATATTCGCGGGGGTGTTGGGTTGGAATATGGGGCTGGTTGGTTTTATTTGGTTTTTTGAGAGCGGGGAGGGGGTTGGTGATCCCTGTTCATCATCTGTTGGTGGGTCTGGTTTGGACCTTTTTGTTGGGGGGGGGGGGGGGGTACTGAGAATTTTGTAAGCTGGAATTGAGGATGTTATTAAAGTAGAGAGCTTAGCTCGGTCAGTAGAAAAAGTAGGTTTTAGTGTGGATTAAGATGATAACTACTAAAATCAGAGTAAGTCTTTCCTAAAAATGTACAAGGATTGTTAAAATTTTGTGTGGGATTGATCGTGAGTGTCAAGAGTTGTTATTGTTGTTTTCTCCTTAACTGCTAATATCTAACCAACGAAGAGTATATGTTATAACAGTCAGAAGCAGTTATTATAAAAACAAATAACAAATGCATTGCATGCAACACTTTAAGGAACGTGCAAACAATGTATTCATAAAAATTATAGTATATATATAATTTGTTAAATTAATGATCAGATTTAATTTTATTTAAAATTCTAGTTATAATCGTACAAAATTCAGATTCATATACTTATAATGCAGTTATTCTTATTTTATGAAAAACTGAATCCTTATAATCGAGAAATTGTAGCTCTACAACCAAAACGAAGCAAGTAATCATGAAAATTATTTTTGAAACGCCTTATGCAAAAACATTAAGTATAAGCTTTGGTAGATTGAAATCGATTAAGTAAATCTAGTGATTAAGCGCATAACCACACACGCTTATATTACTTATTAACAGTTGCAGATATATTGTAACATATTTCTTCAAAATTTTGTTTCATTCTGCCATAATGATACCTCCATGAGACATCAGAAACCTATATTACTCGTTAAAATTTAATAAGTTCTCTAAAAGTTAAAATTTTCAAACACACCTTAATTATAATATGCAAAGTTGGCGGAACTAGCGCTTTTACAATAGAATTGTAATGGACTCATTAAACTCTACTATTCAAATAATTTTAATTGCCATTGGTGACAGTCTCGATGATCTTACTCAGCTGTAATTCCTGTTCAGTATAGTCAGTGATCATCACCGCTAGAGGCTATAATTATAGTGTGATTCTGCAATGCTCAAAATAAAAACTTTAACAAACCGACATTCTGGTAGCTACAAAGCTATGTCACTTATATCTATAATATAAATACTGTTTATTTTAACTAGTACAAAACTATAAAAAACTTTAACTAAACTTTTCTATGGTAATGTTTTTATACTTTGTTCGTAAATTTTGTGATTTTTTTATATGAACAGGTTTAAAAAATACAGTTTATAAAGTTAATAAACATAATTAAAAGGCGTATGAAAAGTGGCTCCTTCTTTCCATAATAAAGAATTTTTTACTTTTCGCATATTCTTTTAGATTGAATATTATGAAAAGTATTAAAATATTAAATTGTTAAATGAATTTAATATATAGCTACTCGAAAGAAAATTTTAGATGCGTATGTAAGTGAAAAAAAAACACATTCTCATTAATTTTAATCAAATGTACACACATTTTTTAATATTTTCAGTATACATTGGTTTGCTTTAATAAAGACATAAAAAAATGATGCTTTCTGAGTATGTACATTAAATTTAATTTGAAAACTTTTAACACCTTTTAATTTTTTATTTTAAAGTTGTAATCGCATAAAAGTAAATAATTTATTAATTCTAGAGAAAAATTGCTCATATCAATTCAAGTATATTAACAAAATTTTTCGTTATAACATCAAACACATTTCGTTATAACATCCATTTACATTCATTCTTTCATTCATTTATTTGGCACAGATTTCATTTTGCTGATAAAGACTAGAAATATGTGAAAGATCGCAATATCATTGCGACAAATACGCACAAGAACATCAAGGCACTTAAAGCGAAACATCATAATCCAGCTTTTTTTTTTATATATCTTCATCTCCGGTAAATTAGCATTTGATACATTCCATCCAACGGAAATAATTGTGTGTGAACGCTCAAGTTTCACAGGCATTCACAGCGGAATCTCCGAGGTCATGCGCCGTATCTTACTTATACATGTATATGAGAAAATCGTGAGCACGTAATAAGGCGAACATTATTGTCGTCCTTGCACACAGAGTTGTATACTCGTAATCGTATTACTCATGCGGTCGTTGAATCCGGTCTGTCGCACTGTATTAACTTTTTTTTTATTCCTCCCATAGTCTACGAGAACGTGATTCTAATAATTTTCTTTGGTATTGCTTATATAAAGAACAGCATTTGTAAAGCTTTGCTAACTGTATTAGCATTATGCTTTCGCTGAGAAATTTTGTTTCGTTTTGTTTATTATTTTGAGATTGAAATAAAATTTGAAATGATAAATTGTCTCTTTACATTTATTAACAAAAACATACCTGTACAGGTACATATAAATAGATACATATATAAACGTTCGCAGAATTAAACTTTGGAATTCAAGGATGTAAATACAGAACTTTGTAGGTGATGCTGATTGATAATTTTTTGAATCTAAAAAATTGTATGATATAAAAGTTATAAAATTATAAAAAACGCATTTTTTGTTCTTTATATGATTTGATTACATATCACTTCTATACAAAAAATAATGATAAAAAATAGTACATTTCGACCCGGGTGCGGAATGTGGATATTTGCCTCGTGAGACAGTTTTCGACCTCGCTTCGCTCGGCCGAAAACTGTCTCACGAGGCAAAAATCACCTTACGCACTAGTGTCGAACTGTAATCTATGCCACGAGAGCGGAAAACTCAGATCAAAGTGATGATTTTGAGGTTAGAGTGGTATAAATGATATTTATGACGATTTTTTAACACTATTAAGCAAAATAATGATTTTTTTAAAATATTCATGTTATAAATGTAGACCTCTAAAACTAAAAACTTTTTTTCTATCCATTTTCTTTAATAAATTGATTTAAACTACGTAACAACGAATAAG
>JAPYZA010002073.1:0-16617 GCA_030522685.1 Eupelmus azureus | reverse complement strand
CGAGCGGGCTTTAAATATAGCCGGGGGCCTATAAATCTTGCAGCTCTTGCCCCCCCCCGCCCCCCCCCCGGCCGGTTAGATATATACGTTCGACTTTTGTCAAACGACGGGCGCTTGCAGCCGAAAACTCAAGCCTGTGTGTATGCACCTTTACGTATAAATAATCCGTATCGCGATGACGAGGCGGCTCGTTACGCTCGGCGCGCTGATAAATGACGTAGCCGGCGTCGTGTGTCGTCATGTACGTCGATGGGCGCTCGATAAAAGAGCAGCCGCGGCGGCGCACGTGGAGGTTCTTCTTCTTCTTTTTCAATGAAGCGAGAGCCGCCCCCCCGCGCGACGCCAGGAAGCTTCATTGTGTAGCCGGCGCGTGCGGCGTGGATATAGAGGAAATCGATGCGCGCGCGGAAGTGTCGTATTATTTATAAGCCGTGAGGATATGGATGTGTATACGTGGCGCGTGGAGTGCGGTTTTAATTGTATGCATCGCGAGGGCTTCGGCTCTGTGTGTGCTGATGTGTGGATGAGTTAGAGAGAGAGATGGGTTTTTGCGGCGTGGTTGGAGTTGAGTTTTATTATGCGTGGGGATAGGTGCGGCTGGGTGGGTGTGGGGAGTTTTGGATGGTTGAGCGTTTTCGTTTTGAGTTTAGGAGAGATGATTTTGTAATTGAATACGGAATGAGGTGTGCACCGCTCGGGCTGGTTGCGGGCTGGAGTAATTTCAGGGAGTAGACGAGGATTTATTATTAAGTCTAGGGAAGAGATTTTTTTTAATGAAGTAGAATAATTTTTTTTTAATTTTTGATTTTGGCCGGGGAAATTAATAAAATAAAATAAAGCTTGTTCTTTAGTTCGGAATATCGAAATGTTTCAAGCGATAAAGCATTAATGTAAATTCAAAATTTAACGTTAAAGAAAGAAAACATTAAGCTGAAAGGCCAAAGGTTGCGGTAGCAAGGTGAAATTGAACTCATTAATTTTAACGTGGAATTAATTATGTATATCAAGCACCGTAAAATTACGCCATTTAACTTCTAGTGACACCACCCTACGTAAAAAATAAATTTAGACAAAGTCGTACAATAGTTAGTGGCAACGACCACGTCAGATTTATTTTTATTCCGTTAAAAAAAAATAAAATAAAATAATTAAAAAATAAATTAATAAATTTATAAAGAAATTTCCCAAAATGCAATTTATAAACCCTCAATCTTTTGCTCTCCAGGAGATACCATCTCAGATATTGAAAATTAAAAATAATTATTATTATTATTAAAAATTACAAACTCAACGATCCAGTTATAATTTCGTAAGTATAACTTCGAGTAAGTCTACACAACAAGCACCCATACTACGCCCAAAACTCTAACAAAACTTAAATTACAATCCCCCACCAAAAAACCTTGCGAAACCAAACAAACTCAATCGACCATCAATATTCCGCACAAACGCCTCCCATTTCACCCTCATCCTCTAAAAAAAAAAAAAAAACGCATCTGGAGCACACGCGGCAAACGTCCACGTCAAACGCGTTATAAAACTCTTTTCATCCACGGCGTACACGTGAAAACTTTTATCCCCAGGCTCGGTGCGTCATCAGCGCAGCTCGCAGCGCTTTTTCTCTATATGTAACGCGAGCTTGCCATTATAATCGCTTATATACCTACTCGCGCATTGTCAACCTTGGCCATAAAAAAGGGTCGATCTCTCTCTTGTGTTACAGGGCTCGTTGGGCTGGTTCTCTGATTAATGGATTATTTATACGCGCGTAGGCGATGAGCCGCGCGTGTAGCCGTGCGGGAGACATGCTCCTTTTTTTTTCTCTTTCTCTCCTTCGCCGGCAGCAGCGAGCTTTCTGCTCCCGCTTGTGTGTGGCGAGGCTTTGCTATATATAGGAGAGCGATTCTATTGAGGAGAATGAGCCGGTAGGTGGATGCGATTGTAAATAATGTTGTTGGGGTATTGGATATGGTTGTTTTTATGGTTTGTGAATGTTTTTGTTTTGGGAAGGGGTTGGTAATTGAAAGAGGATGGTACGAGGAAAATTAGAGGAGCTGGATGGGTAAATATGGGAACGGACGTGTTTTATGAATTTTTTAGTTTGGTGGAAAACAAGGTTTTGCTTTGAAAGTTTGATGAAGAATAATTGTTTACTTGAGGGCGAACATTAGCTTTTTGCAAAATGCATTCGACAGGAAATTGGTTCGTTCGTATACAATCACGGATATTAAATACGTACTAATTTACATACTAAATTTTGTTTAAACTCAATAATCAATAAACATCAACCACTGCATTTACAGCTTATTCTCTCCATACAACCGAGTGTTTTTGTATACAGCAATTTTTCATGCCCTCCTACTTATCGGGTTAGATAGTCTCTTGAAAACACAGCTGCGCGGGGCGCGGCTGAAAATGAACTGTGAGAAATTCGACTCCGAGAAGTGACTTTTCACTCTTCAAGAGGCCAAGCGGCATAACCAGCCACTCTGAGGGTGGCCAGACCCCCGACTCGTCGCTCTGCATTATAGCAACACGAAAACATATTTTTCTTCGCTCAAAGCAGCGCGCGTTAGGGACTATCTAGGCTTTTAAAAATTTTGTTTTTAAAGTAAGTACGGAGGATGATGCTTTAGAATTGTAATATGGCAAAATAAAAAATTTTGAAAACATTAATTATTATTGAGTATTAATAATTAACAAGTAGTTTTTGATTGTACTAAAGTTACACTGTTATTGTTCGAAATTGTACAATTCGAACTTTGATACGTTTGTTCGCCGATTCGTTATCTTGTTAGATCGCGAGAAAACAAGATTCGATTGGTTTTCAGTTCAATAAATTTTCATTCTTTGACTACTTAACCGCTGCTCGATCGCTATCTTGTTGTTCGCTTAATCGATTGTAAATACGTCGTTCAACGCCTTTAATGCAACAGAAAGCGGTATTTGTAATTGAAATAATTCAATTTTTTCAACTCTATATTTTTCTCTTTCGAAAAATGCATGATAGCATTTTTAAAAGCAAAATCCGGATTTAACAGATGACGGAAAAATTGCAGTTATAATAGTTTGAACGGCAGATTAATTTCTGAAGAATAGTTAATTTTTTTTTGTTGAATTTATTTTTAACTGGCTATTTCAAGGATGGAGTGTACCTAAAAAATCGCAAAATATATATTGAAATAAAATTTGTTTCAAAATGGATTTGACTATGAATAGTTCAACAAAAAGAATTATAAAATTTTTGCGACTGGTTTATTTTCCTTTGCATTTTGCTTTGCAAAATAAACTACAATATGGAATTTTAATTAAATGAATATTTACAGTAAAATCATTTGTTTGTTAATTAATAAGTGAATGAATGATTGTATATAATAAAAATAATTCAAATTAATATTTTCACACTTGATATGAAAAAAACAAATTCTTCAAACATTCGAAAGTATGAAAGCTTCATTAATACTCATCTAATTATCATAGTTACACCGATCTCTCTTCGCTTCCATCACAACAATCTGATTAAAAAAAATCTTCACTCGGATGCAGCTCGAACCTATCTAATGACGACTAAAGCTCCGGGGCGAAAAATCATAAAGGTAATTGGAATACGAGCGATGCAAGCGAGCCAGTGCTTAAGAGGGTAATTGAGTACTCTACCTCAATTTTATGCCGACCCACTGTCAAGCCGATAGCTATACGTTTGAGCCCTTGGTAAACCGTAACTAGAGCACATTAACCAAACGACTCCTCGCATTATTTTCGCGGGCTTAAATCGCCACTCTCGTCGAATAACAAAAACCACCTCCACCTCAAAACTCTCCCAGCGATCAAAGCCCACCCAAAAAACCCCCTCAAAACCATCCTCGCCGGCTTATGCAAAAATCAAATCCAAAGCTCGCCGCCACAAATCCCAGCTCTCTCCTGCTATCAAAATTCACATCAACGCTCCCGTAAGTCAATCCACTCAACCTCTCTCTTATCCTAGAGCCCTGCGCGCGCCTCTCTTGAGAATCTTTTGTTACGCTGCTCAATATTCAGCTGGCGCGCCTCACGTCCTCTCCCCTGCGGCGGCGTCGTCTATCCAGCCGCGCTATCTACGCGACTGGCCGCACTTCCGGCGCGATCGAGCGATTCGCGAGGGACTGTCTTTGCTTTGTCGAATTAGGAGAGAGCCGCCGCCGACGCTCTGGAGCTGGCTAATCGGACGTGTGCAGTTTCTGGCTGCGCGGGATTTGAAATGGACGCTGGGAGAGAGGTTAAAGCTAGGGTTTAGCGAGGGCCGCGGGGGAATTGTGAGAGAGGGATTTTTCAACGAGTCAATTTGGGAGTGATGGAGGGAGGTTTTTGAGGTAGAAGTGCGAAAGCTCGTTGCTGATTTGGCGCGGGAATTTATGACGGGGTGGTGACAGTTTTGGAAAAGGGGTGCGGGTGGTGTATTAAGGGGACGTCGGGGTTGGTGGGATTGAGTGTGAAGAGTTTTATTGAATATTAATGGTGAGAAGCATTTTCATTTTTAAATTTATTTCTGTATTTTCTTGCATTTTTAGCTTACTAGGAGCGATGATCGTAAATTAAACTGTACAAAGCTTATATAAGCCCATATTAAATCAAACAGAATAATGAATGAAATAAAAACGCTAATTATCCATTGTACGAAGATCTTCATTTATGCTCTCACTGATGATTAATACCACAACTTGCAATTTCTGCTTATCTCGAATAAAAAATAATATTGCAAAGTAACTGCAGTGTAAATTACTTTTTAGAATGGAACTTCAAACCTGTTTTGCTGAACTACTTTTTCATACGCTCACTACTACGCTTCCACAAAGTAATTTGGTTTTTCTTCGGAAAAAGTACATTTAAGTTACACCATAGATTAATGATACACCAGTCACGCTAGGAAATTAATCAAGCGAAAAGATTATTCTCATCGCTGAGAAACATTCAGCTTTACGTATACGGAAGAAAAACGATTTTTATCCTGAACGAGCAAACGTGCCCTGTAATTTTGGCGCAAACAGCCAAGCGTTTTTCGAACGTGAAATTCACTTCGTAAATAAAATTGACGACGGCAAAAGGGGGTTTTCAAGTGGGTAAATACGAAAGATTTAGTTGTTATTTCAATGTTAAATATTTACATGCTGATAAATCTCGCACGGTGTGTATTCCTATAACGAGGGTTTACGGCTTGCGGCGCGTATCGCGCACAAAAAAGTGTCATAGAGAGCCTAAAAATATAACGAACCTCTGTCTACCGGTGACAAAGAGTGTAGAAAAAGCTCATCCAAGCATCAACGAAACAGTAGTGGATGCCTAGTAAAATAAACTATGTCTAGCACTGAATTTTATTATAGCTAATAAATTATGGTCACTGCTGATAAGTATAACGTTAGATAAATTTTAAGTAAAATAACGATACCCCGAAAATCTGAAAAATGTTATCTTCAATGGCATTCAAACCGAGATATTCTAAAAACAGAATCTCGCGTACATTTCAAGATCCCACTGATAATTTTTTCATGTCAAATCCTTTTCATTTTTAAAAATATCCTTTTTAGATCTCAAGTCTCGCTCGTTCAGCGTGTCCCTTTTTCAAACGCAAACTCAAACTGTCAATAGCGTGAAATAGGTCATGTATAACTACTTAGATTCGACGTCGCGCCTTGTAGTCACGTGACCCGCCTCGTTTTAGGTCCCATGTGGAAGTTTCCATTTTCCTAATTAAAATTGTGATTAATTACGGGTTGCGAATGGCGGATGGACGTGAAAAAGAAAAAGTTAATGAAATTACATATTAAGACATTAATTCACTTATAATTGAGGTGAAAAATGGCGAGAGATAAAACAAAGTTTCGATATCATGTAAAATTTTCGTCTTTCGAAAAGTTAAAGCTTCTTTATTGAAACTTACTTAAAGCCCTCGGCTTCAGTCCAGTAATTTATATAACTTCGGAATTAGATTATTCATCTGATTAAAATATCCGTTTGGGAATCGCTTCGAACATCGTGTAAGAAAAAACCATCCAAACGAGCGTGGCTCAAAAAAGATACCATAAACGTACAACAAACATCCTCATTACCCAAATTACCCCTCGCAACTCTAAAATCACCAAATTTCATCAAAACTCCTACCAACCAAAAAAGGCAAATCTCAGCCCCGCGAGATAAGCCCAGCCAGCGCTGCAGCTCTCTAAGCCAAAACTATTAGCCCCGCTATAAAGTTCGCAGCAGCCAGGACTAAACCCGTCAGCGCAGGATCAAGCCAACATCTCCCTGTCGCGCCGATAAAACCAGCAGCCTCCCGAAAGCCTCCTGTCTCCCTCAACTCCCGCAAAACGCGCATAACCCGATAAGCGTCGGTAAAGTAGCGCGCGACGTTTAACCCAGCCCCCTCCCCTTAAGCCCGTCGCTGTATAATTTGCTACGTCGCGGCGACGAAGACACAGCCGGCGGCGGCGACGCGTCCGGCCTAAGATATGGACTCTCGATAATTCAACGGAACACAGTGAGGGCGAAAAAATCAATAGTCCAACCACCCCGCGCGCGCCTTGTAACGTGCGCGCGCGCGTGCTCCCGTCTATATATACGTGCATGTCGTCTCTCCCTCGTTGGCTTTCTTTCTCGCTCGTTCTGACCAGGGGGGGTGCACGAAGGGGCAACGTTAGTCCGCTCTCGTATGCTTAATGAACGCACACACGGACTCTCTATCTCTGTTTTCGTCCAGCGACGCCATATTTTTTTCTCCCCACCCTGGAGCGCGATGGGCACGTGCGTGCGACTGTGTGTATGGCTGTGTGGGTTTATGGTAGCCGCTATGCGGCTAGCCTGGAAGTCGTCTTTATTGTCCGGCTGTGTGTTGTGTCGGAAATCCTTTTTTAGATTGTTGGCAATTCGCCGCTAATTTTAGACGGGGAAAAATGATAGCGCCGCCGTTTGCCGGTGTATCTTGCGCGCTCGAGGGAGAAATTGAAGATAATAAAATTTATTGTCGTTGCGTTCGTGTGGAAAGATAGCAAAAATTAACGCGGGTCTTTTAAGCAAATTAATGTATAAATTAATAATTTAAGTAAATTAAAGTTAATTCTAGCTATATATATATTGGATTTTTTTAAATGATAGACAAAAATTTTGGACGAAATTCGAAAAATCCATAAATCGACAAAACCACAATCACATATTCATTCTCCTCCACAAATCTCCAAAATCAGAACAGCAACGCGAACTACCTCCCAGCATCAACATATCCAATACTTCCTCCAACCGTGCAACCCACATCGATCGCAGCCCAAATTTCCGAGATCGGACATTATAAGAAAAGTTCGCCCCTTCCAGCCGGCAAAAGTTGGGTCAACGACAAGCGAACGAAAAACGAGCAGCCAGAGTAAGAGAGAGAGAAAGAAAAATCCTACTGAGGCGTGACTACGTGAATCCGTAGGAGTGCATAACGAGGCGGCGTGTGCACATGCAGGGCATTTCGCGAAAGAGGAGAGAGAGAGAGAGTGGGAAAAGGCGCCGGCGCGGCTGTTGCTATGAAGGGTCGAATTTTCCCACCCCAGCCCCCGAGAGCGCAGATATATAGGTGTATATACATACCTTCCCTCTCGTCTCTCGGCGCGGCGTTTAGCGCGCGGGTTTCACGTTGCCAGCGTGATGCGCGATTATTATTACCCCTCCGCGTGCGTGGATAATGCACGGAAAGCGTCGAACGAGATTAATGGCGCGGCCCGTGTATTGTCGGGCCTCGTTTACGTGTGTACACAAGCGCGTTTGTGGATTTTCGTCGGTACGAGTCCGCAGGCTTGTAATGAGTGTGTACACTGATTGCGGCGTGTATAGGGCATTTTTCAAAATTTCACGCGCCGCTTTTATTCTTCTGCATGCTGTACAATGGGCGGGATTTTCGGATGTGAAGGTTTTAACGGTCGAACGTTATGCGCGTAAATAAGTGAGTCGCGCTGTGTGTATAGATGCACGTGCTGCGAGCGGGCCGTTTTCGTATTCTCTATGTTGGAATCGATTTTATGGGCTGAGAATGCGCTTGGGAGAATCGGGTAATAGCGCGGCGGAGCGTGAAAAAGGATGGGATAACAGAGTTGCCGGGGTGTATTGGCGAAGCGAGCGGATAAAAATTAATTTGTCGAGTTAAAAAATTAGCAATCGTTACAGATCCGAGCCACTCTTTGACTTTGTAACTCGGGATCAGGTATATATATAGGGATAAAAGCAGCTTTTAAATCTTTGATCGGGCGGATGCGCGGCGCTTTTGATTGCTTTATTTCTCGCATTAAGCCATTACAAAAGATTTCGCGAAAAAGAATAGAGCAGCAAAATTGGTATGATTGCTAATCGGTGCATATCGCCTAAGGAGCACGAGAAGTGGTTAAGTAATGATTCAGAATTATGACCTCGTAAACTGATAAGCGTTCTCACGCGAGCTAAAATTATGCTCGGGCTGCGCCTGCATTTCATGCATCGAGAAAAGTACGTCTTTAAGCGAAATGAGCGCGCGCAAGCGCAGGCGCATGGAATATTTAGCTAGTTGAAAGCAATGGCTCTCGCGCGGATAAGAGAATAAATTGTCCGTGAGTTAACGAAAATTTACGCCTGGAATCGGCGAGCCGATCGATTTTGAGCGGATAAATGTTTTACTGATTGAGCTTGCTAGCGTGTGCTTTTATATATGGTTTAGAGCTACTTTTTTCAAAGTGGAGTTGTGGTTGTGGGTAGGTGCACGAAAGCTCGGGTGAGAGATTAATTTTTTTTAATGGATAAAGAAAGCCTTTTCGAAAATATAGAAAAGATACGTACAATTAAACTTACAATTTTTCTTTTTGTATAAAACGTCTACCAGAGTACAAACAAAAAATAATAACAAATTCCTGTACAATACTAAAAAGAGAACCCCAAAATTAGAAGTCAACATTACCCAACGACAACCAAGCGCCAGAAAGAAACCGACAAAAAAAATCAAGTTTGTTGTGAAAATTCAGCAAAACAACCATACAAAAAAAAAACAATCGAGACTTTCTATGGCCGTGCGCTTGAAATTCATTGAGCATTTAGAGCACGGAGTCGCAGTTATTCGTGCGGCCCGCTATATCGTGAAAAAAAAACGGGACGCTCGCGCGCAAGTATATATTATGTACCCAAGTGGAGAGCGTTCATGGTGCGATGGTAATTGATTTTTCCTCTGCGCGCCAGCAGCCACTGTTTTGATTTCTAAAAAATAAAAGGACGTTATGTTCCTCATTACAAGAGGCGCGATCATGTCGAGGGAATGCGGTTCGTTGTTATTTTAGCCTTCGGGGAAATATTGTTGAAAAGGCAGTTTGTTGGCGCGGAGAGTTTATTATCGATAAAATAAAGTTGACAGCGATTTCCGCGTCGCTGGGGGGTCGATTGAATTAAAATGACGTTAAAGCCTGATATTTTAAAGCGGAGGGTTGCTCGAGTGAGTAAATTTCGAAAAGTGGCGTTTTAAAATGTAAACGGTTGGGTTCTTTTATTAAGTAGCCATTATTTGGCGTTGTTAATGACTGATGATGGTTAATCTCTTTAATTGTAAGTACTTTTAGAGTATGAAATAATAAAATAATATAAAATGCTTTGAAGAGGATGCCTAAAAAAATTAGTTTAAAAATTCTTCTAAAACAATTTCGTAAAGTCAAAACTATGTTAAAAAAAAAGTAACAAAGATAGGAAAAAGACGAGGAAAAAATGTTAATGCATGTAAAACCTTCATAGGGAAAAAAAAACACGTGTTAATGTCTTTTAATGTATATATGTAAATTCAAACAGCCGTCGAAAAACTCCTGTTTTCCGGTCCGATAAGAGGAGCAGGCCGCTGCTTGTTTTGTGGATGAAAGCCACCGAGTTTATTCACCCGTGGCCGCCGCAACAGTTTTCGAGGTTAGTACTGTCCCTTCTTTATTTCTGAGAGAGGTTTTCGTAACTAAAAAAATATTAGCTTTTTAGGATAAGGATTAACGTTATTTTTAGCTGACTTCTAAGAGATTTTTTACCAAAGCATTGGATTTTGGATTTTAAGAGTTTGGCGGTTTTAGAGATTTTTTTTTTTTTATGCTATATGAACTATTTCAATTGGATGTAGAGGTTTATTTGTTATCTATGCAACCGTATAATTTTCAATTATGTTTTAATAATAATAATAGTACTTTATTGAGAAATTCCATAATGTATGAATTATTCAGAGTATTCAGTTATTAAAAAATTCTCCATTACTTTAAACTTGCACGGAGTATTTTTATGTAGATAATTAAATTCTGTTTTTAACTATGATTTTTCTCAATGAAACATTATTTTAAGCTTGTCATCCTTGTACATACTAATTACTATATTTAACATTATTAAAACTTAAAAATGAGTATAAAAGTATAAATATAAATTTATTTCAATACATAAAAAGTTATCAAAAAATTTATTTTTTTAACTCTTGTAAACGTATTACATGTAATAATGACTAAAAACCCTTGAAAGAAAAGACTAGCACAATCGATAATAGCATTCTTCTGCTAAAACTACAAAGGACAAAGTACAGCCTCGAATTTTCCGATAAAAACTTTTGAAAATAAAATTGTGGGACATGACTGCTAAAAGAAAGATCTTTCGGCAAAAGAAATATAACAAAAGCCCGAGTTTTATATGCGGAACTTCCGACATTCGAGCACGTAAAAAGTTTCGTAGACACATTTTTGTAGAAAATGTAGCATATTTTGTACCGTGTCACCCGCATAGTAGTTTAAAAATTTGGGAGTTAGACGCAAAAGTACAGTAAGAGCCCTGAATTGTTACTAAAACTATTAGTGTAATTGTTAATCTGCCATGATTTGTTTTTATACTGAGAATCGTTTAAGTTACTTAATAAACGAAAATTACAATTACAAAAAGCCTAATATGCTATCAAGAATATGTAAATGTATTCTCCATTAACATTTCTCTCCTGCATCCTATCACTTTTATAAACACCCCAAAATGACGAACTAAAGATCTTGACTCCAAGAAAAATGTATCCAATTAACCCAAAAAATGAGCGCATAATCCAACAGCTCGCATCACAAAGCGAGACATGAAAAAGCCCCTCCATCACGCCTCGCCCTTCTAAAAGAAAAATTAATAAATCACGAGCAAACTCAAAAAGGGTGCGACAATCACTCTACACTCATCAGCCATATCTAATAACCTCGAAATTAGAAAAACATTAAATCATCGCACTACACTAAACTCCCAAAACTTTTTTTCCTACACACACCAACACGTGAACATCGGCCCTCCACTCACACACACACGCATCGAGAAAAACGAGGCGGGGGTGCGAGCTCTATCTTTCGAAGAAACGCATTTCGAATTCCAGAGAGGCACTGGGGGCCTCCGAAAAAAAAGAGAAACGAGAAAGAGAGAGACGAAGTTTCTTAGTCTCAGAGGCGGCTTTTTAAAATATTCGACTACGCGTCGACGACCGAGCCGCGCATACACAAGGCGCGTAATTATACGCCTTAAGGGGGGTGCGTATATAATGCGCGGCGCACGCACGAAAAGGAGCAGGCTCTTTGCGTGCACCGGCGTGTATGTAGCTACTGATGTATTGGGGTGAAGTATAATGGAGTGCTAGAATGGCGTCCCTTGTTGCCTGCTTTTGGGAGTGTTTTTATTATTATTTAAGGCGATGGCTTGCTTGTCGATGGGTGGATTTGGATTGTGAGAGAGTTCTTTTCTTTTGGGTGTTTTTATGAAAATTTTCTGATGATGGTGGGTGGACGGGGTGATTTATAAAACAATTTTATGGTAAGGAAGCTGTTTCGTGGTTTTATGAGAGGTCGGGGATTTCCGTGATGTTATTTATTAATTTTCAGCCGCGATTTGTGAAGATTGTGATTTACTATGGTAATACTTCAGCAGAAACGAGCGAGATTGACTTGGAGAGGAGCTTGTTAGAGCGCTAAAGTGGAAATATTAATAATGTAATTTAATAGCGTAATTATACTACTTTTTATCAACACCATCTCTTTATACTTTATTTTCACTGCAGGCTATTTTTATCAGCACTTAGAAGATCAAAGTGCTCAACGAATAGGCCGTTCTTGCGTATTATCCAATCAATTACAGTACACTGTTTTTTAAGGCTTTTTGCATTTCCTTATATTTTTTAAATTAAGCGCTAAACATTATTATAATATCATATAAAGCGTGAGATGAAGCCCGCACTATAAATAAATACGAAAATGACAGAGACAGGTCCAGTCGGGCATCAAGTTCGACAGCCATTGTGTTGTGTCCGTTGAGCGAGGGACGGATATTTTTTTCAAAAGGAAAATCTTCGTGACAGCTCGAGGACGTATTTATCTTTCCAGGTACAGAAATGATACACAAATATGTGACTTTTACTTCTTTTTAGATCTCCGCCGCGGCTTACTTTTTTTTAAACAATAGGGCCAGAGGTCTATTGTGCGGAAAATTTTGAAAATTTTCAATGAACGTGAACATAATGATTTTATAAGAAGAAGATGAAGAAGAAGAAGAAAGTTGTGAGAGTGTATTTTTAAGTCACTTCGGAAAACTTCTCTCTTCTTCAATTTTAAATTTATCAATAAAGGCGTCCATCATAGAAACAAGTTTTGTTGAAATCAAATTAAGGCTGCATGTAAGTTTCATTTTTTGCAGTACTATTGTTGTGTGGAAAGAATATTGTTAGAAACTTCTCCATTACAAACTTTGCCCCATCGTATTTCATTAATTAATTTTGATACTCTCGCTTCGCTTCCTTTCGGATTCTGTTTATTTCATCATTTACGAACGGCTCACAAATCAATCTTAATCTTGTAATAATAAATACCTTTTACAAAAACAATGAAGAAAGAAATATAAAAATAATAGCTTCAGAATAATACCACATTTTCTGAATCCTTCGTATCCTCCAATACCAGTTTAAAAACTTGATTCTCCGCTAATCACTTATGTCACCGCTCATAATGGATTACACAAATTTATAGCACTTTCAACACAATCAAAACCTCAGATCCTCCTCATCACCAAACACCGCGCCAAAAACCAATCGATCCCAACCAAATGCAAACCTACCCAACCAACTCTCCTACCCTACAAAACAAACAACAATCAACTCTTCCAACCAGCATCGCAAGACTAAAAATCTATATACCCACATCCCGATAAGTTCCTCTCGACTTTGACCAAGCGAGGCATCAGAGCGCGCAGACACGCGCATATCTCCACACAATCGAGCACACACGGAGCTTTCCGCGCGCGCGGCGAGAGAAGAGGAAAAAGGAGAGCGATGATCGCGCTAATTCGCGCGCGGCTTTGTGGGGCAGGCGCGCGTTTATCGAACATTCGACGATTGAAAATTTTCAGCCCCGCTGGACGAGCCCGCGCGCTAGCGGGAGAAGAGAGCGGAGTGCATTGTTTGCTCGTGGGAGTCGCTCGGCTGTGTCTAGTGCCTTTGTTGGCGAGGCGGCTATACGAGTGCCTTGCGCGGCTGTTTTGTTGCCTTTTTTCTGGGATGGATCAGAGGGTTTTGGGATTGGTTGGGGAATATTGTTTGTTGGGGATGGGTAAGGTGGATGTTTAGGTTGGAATTGTGATGTAATTTTGGGATGACTGTGTTTAGAGTGTCTGAACTTAATGGAATAGTAGTTCTGCAGCTGCAACGAACGGATAAAAACTTATAGTTCTGCAATAGGAAAATAGTGCGAATATACATATATTGAATCCGATAGAATTTATAGAATTTTATTTCTATTTATCTCTTACGGTAGGACCGCTCAATAGTTATTTCACAGGACAAACAAAACTAAAAAACAGTCACTCTTCCATTCCTTCAAGACCATCAATCAAAAGCCATCCCAAGCATATACGCATCAAACTACCGCAAAGTGGATCTCCTTCGTAACTCCGCCGCAATTAACAGTAATCGTAATAACAACAATAATCCATCCGCTCCGCGCGACCTCCTTAATAGAATCTTACGTTATCACCCCCCCTCCGCAAATCCAATCGTTAATAAAAATAAAAAAAAAAGCATCAGAAAAGCTCGAGACGCGCGTCACATCGCGATGATAAGTCTATCCTCTCGAGGAGAGCACTCGAAAGTTTAATAAGGGATTTTATTGTGCAGCGGTTATCGCGCTGGCTCAATGCTATCGCGCGCCGCTTTCACTGCAAGAGCGGCCCTCGATGATCTTTTTTATATGCGAGCCGGTGCGCTGCTGGCGGGAGGAGTCGTTTTGTTTTTTTATTGGCGTTTGTTCGGCTGTCGGGAAATGCTAATTTTTGAAATTCGCGGGTTTTTTTGGGTGTGATGTATATAGTCTTGTGGGGGTGAGTTTTGGTTTGGGGAGTTGGCTTTGGGTTTGCGTGAGGTGATTGGTTATTGTGATTGGTGTTTTGATAGCGTTGGTAATTATAGTGTTTTGTAATTGTTTAGATTT
The DNA here is from genome assembly GCA_030522685.1 of Eupelmus azureus. Lineage (NCBI taxonomy): Eukaryota > Metazoa > Arthropoda > Insecta > Hymenoptera > Eupelmidae > Eupelmus > Eupelmus azureus. Next base: position 2,152 of record JAPYZA010002073.1, on the reverse strand, counting down.
AACAAAAAAGAAAATAGACCACCCTGCATATTCATGTCAATTATCATTTAAATGATAGTTTTGTAATGAATCTATAATTAAACAAGAGTAATGTGGAACACAGCTCATGTGAACTGATTAAAGCAATATCAACACGATGCCTTCCTTGAATTGTAGACATTTCACATTAGCTCAAATTTAGATCCCAGAGCAGATGTAATAATAGCAATAATAATAATTCAACTGTCATGGTGCATAATTGTAGGAAGCTTTGACAAGAAACTCTTAACAAAATTATAATTAAGCAGTTGATTTCATCTTGCAATCATATTGTCTTGTTGCGCTTGTCATGTTTTTGTGAGAGCGATACAATTAGGCTCTTTTAAGAGCTGAAATGTCAAGTGGCCAGTTGATCCCTATGCTCTTAATCTGATAAGATTTAACTTTCGTTTAAATCTCTTTGAAGTTCTTAAGATAAAATGTTACTTTTTAATAAACTTATAATTTATATAAATATCTAATTGATATGTAAGCATTATTCTTTTTAATAATAATAAAAATTAAAAGATCAAAATAAATAAATACAACACATATTACTCAATGTCACAGAATAAGCACATATTAAATAATACTACTGACACAATTATTAAGAGGATAATATGTTTTTTTTACACATTGATTTAAAATATTGTTCCACAAAGTGCTATAACCAAACATCCCACAGCAATAAATTTTCCCCTTTAAACAGCAATTGTTCAGCTTTATTGGTCTCTTTACACTTGCAATGCTTTTGCTGAATTACTGCATGCTCGGCAGAAAATAAAGACAAATGAGAGGGAACAAATGCCAGGCATCATCAAGTCCACAAACACTAATCATTGAAAAGATCAAAGCTCTTCAATATAAAAAAAATTGAGCACACGACACCAATATCCATATTGCCTGAAAGACCAACTTTCTCCAACTGAAAGAAACAGTCAATCCTTTCTATCTCTATCTCTGTCTCTGTCTCTCTTCTCTCTCATTCCTATACAAATAAAATCACACCTTCAACATATTGGCTTTATTATTTGTAGTTTGTTTTTTTTTGTCTAAAACTACCCTTATGTATTTGGGGTAGAGTAAAACTTTTAGATTTAAAATAGTATTATATGGAATAGCAGTTTAAAAGTAGTTTAAAAACAGTTTGCTTCTAATCTCATAAAAGGTTTAATTAATTCTCTGGCATAAAAGCTATTTAAGCATAACAATCTTTTGACTCTTTTTTTTAATATCTGCTCCAATTAATGGTATTAAACTTGTATTTCAACAAGTTCTATCTAGTTTAAATGGATATTATAGGCTAATGCATAATAACATAAAAGGTACAATATTAGATTATATATCTTGTTGCACAATACTAAATTATAATCTATCCATAAACTGTTTCTCTTTAAACATTGCACAGACTATTCCTCATCAACAATTAAATACACTTCCCCACTACAAAACAAAAACAATTTCCACCAACCCACTCACCACTCTCATGACCAAACTAAATCATAAAACATGGAAAATCAGAGGACAGATTATCCAGCACTGCCATCAACCAGTTCATCGAACCATTTCATTATGCCAGTCCACACACAGCCAATAAATCCCAATCCTTCCCAGCCATTACCCAACGGCGAGGCAAAAAGAAAAAACCGTTAAACAATCCGGCCAATCAGCCCAATCGCCCATCGAGCGCAAACCCAGCTAGATTCCAAAAACAAACAGCCCCTCTCCCGCGGCTCCACGAAAAAAAAGAGCCCTCCCCAACACTACCCCCCCGCTCGCTCGCCCGCCGCCCCCACAAAGGCAGCCAGAGGCGTCGTCAACTACCCAGTAGCATATATAAAATTTTTCGTCCTGCCTTACGAATCCAGAGCCGTACAATACATCCTCCTTTCTCTCTCTCTCTCTCATACACACGCTCACAGAGACACACACCCACGACTTCATAGCTGTCTATTTGACTCACCTCATCCATCGGCAGCTGTATATGTGTGTATATGATGAGCGCGCTGGCAGAGCAGACGGGCTGTCTCTCTGTCTCTCTCCTGGCTCTCAGGACGACGAAGACACTCGTCGAGCCTCGGCGCTGATCCTGCCCGTGTTCACCTCACTATTGACCATATTGCCAAACGTGAGA
>JAPYZA010002072.1:0-18520 GCA_030522685.1 Eupelmus azureus | reverse complement strand
GAGAGAGAGAGTCTAGCTATATACGACGCAAAGTCGCCGAGCCTTTCTCTCTCCTCTATCCTATATCCTAAACACACTCGCGGACACACACGGCCGTATTATCCTTTTGTTCTCTCGCTCCTCTTCTGTATCCTCGCGCGGCGCATCCGTGCAGATTACACACTTCTGCGGCGCTCTCCGCCACCTCCTCCTTTTTTTTCTTCTTTCTTCTCTCGCGCTGTATACTCGCGATGCACAGCCGGGGGGAGGCCGTTTGTTTATGGCGGCTCGGGGCTCTCTGGGATACGTCGCGACGAGCAGCGCAGGACTATAGACTCGCGGCAGCATCGCGTGCGCATGCCGCGGAGCCAGGCGGCACTGCTGACATCTGCTGGAGGTAACCAGCGACGCGTCGCGGTGGGTTCGGGTACTTTCGTACCGATCGAACACTGCTGATACGCCAGCGAGCAGTCGGGGGATTGGAGCAACAATGAGAGATAAAAGAATGCAACAAATGTCGGAATATGGACGACTGGATGAGTGCTGGATAGGTTGACGTGAGGCGGGGATTTCTGTGGTTGTTGCTTAAGGGGTTTTGTCGAGAGTGCGAGTTGATGGTGGGTGAGTGAGAGGGAAGTGGATGGGATTGGATTGCTGGGGTGGGTGAGTTTTGTTTAGTTACCGGTGCTGTGACGTTTGGTTTTTTATTTTTAAGGTTTTATTTTGGGTGTTTTTGGTTTTGGTATTTTTGATGGAGTTGTTGGGTGCGGGGAGGTGAGAGAGTTTTGGGTAGAGTTTTGATGGTTTTTTTTGGGGAGGATCGATCTTTGCTACGTACACAATTTTTTTTTATTACTTGTGTGGTTTGATAAATGGATTTTAGGTTTTTTTATTTTTGTTGTATTTGTTGTTTACGTGTTTAATGATTATGTTTTTTAATATTGAGCAAAGTTGAAAAATAACGTTTAAACTTGGAATTTGTTTATCGGAAGGTTAAAAAAAAACAACATAGATCTTTACGTAGTATACCTACTTTTAACGGGTCTAATACATTTGAGAGTATAAAACCTGCACACTCCGATATATCTATATAGATCTATATCAGCCGACTAGGCAATTTTAGGTTAGATTTGCATAAATATGGGTCGTCCAAGTTGATCTTTAAATTGCGAAAATGAGGGAAATACGTAAAAGATTGTGTACATAGTTAATTTCTATGAAATCTGTATAATAAATCGTAAACTCTGATTTGGAGTTGTAATAAACAAGCGTTTTCTGCATGATGAGTAATTATTTTGCTCATATTAATTTTTCAGTGAGAAAGCTAATAAAATTTAATATTTACAAGTGCAAAACATTATGTAAAGAAATGATGGGTCAGTAAACTTTTATCTTTTCAATGCGGTTGCAAAAATTTAATTCATTTATTAACTACTTTTCATTTTTATACAGCTGGCGCAACAGTACAAAAAAAGGACCGGATTATTTGGATAGACTTGGAAGTTAGTAAATGATGCAATTGTTTTAATAAAAGTCATAATTTGTCATTTATTTAAAATATGATTATTGTGTTTTAGATGACAGGTCTTAATGTAATTGAAGATCGAATTTTAGAAGTTGCAAGTATTATCACTGATGATAATTTAAATACTATTAGTGATGAATTTGAAATGGTCATTAATCAATCAGAAGCTGTTTTCAAGACTATGATTCCTTGGTGTCAAGAGCAACATAACAAAGTATATATAAAATCTTAGTACAAATTAACACATAAAATAATATATAAAATTTATTTTTATTAAAATGAATAATAATAACAAGTTTAGATTAACTGAAATTAAAATTGAAACTAAAAATATAAAATAAATTAGGGGTTTTAATTTAAGTGTTTTTAAAAAAAATTCTTTAGAATTTAGAATTCTTTTGTATTTTTTTTATTTTCATTAAAATAATAATATTTAAATGAAAAATTATTTTCAGACAGGATTAATAGAAGCTTCTCGGAACTCAATATTCAATGAAGAAATGGTTGAAGAGGAACTTTTAAAGTTTTTTAAAAAGCATGTCCCAAAAAAAACTTGCCCTTTGGCAGGTAGCTGTTTGTATATGGATCGGGCATTTCTCGAAAGATATATGCCTCGAGTATTCGACTACTTGGGAGATGATGTTATTGATGTTGCTTCAATCAATGAATTAGCCAAGTAAGAATATTTTCTAAACAAAATGATTATTAACAGATATAGATAAAATATTGTTAATATATATTTAATATTTTATAGACGATGGAACAAGAAAATTGAAAGAAAAAAGCAAAGAAAAACAGGAGATCACAGAGCACTTGGAGACATAAAAGACAGCATCAATGAACTGAATTATTATAGAAAAAACATATTTCAGTGATTTTATAAGTTTATTTTTTTACAACTGGAAACAAAATGGAAAAGAAATGTTTTATTGGTGATTTTTAAATTTTACTAAGGCGATCAAAACAAAAAAATATAAACATTAGGATTTAGTCTGTTGTTATATAATAATACTTATTGTTACAGATAACAAAATGATTTATAAAGTCAACTAATATCAAATATATAGATAATTTTGTAAAAATATTTTGTTAACAAAAAGTTATTTTTTAATCCGTAAATAAACAAACAGTTATACAAATTTAGTAATATTTTTCAAGATTGGGTTGATTTCTTTATTTAAATTATTATCATTGAGAAATAAATTTTTGTTAGCATTCACTTTTTGTACAATTAAAATCAAAAATCAAGTAAATTGTGAAAAAAGTACAGAAATTTGTGAAAATTTTTAAAAGATCTCTAAAGAAAGCTCTAACAACGATGTAATGTATGTAAAATAAAATATTTTTTAACAAACAGTCGCAATCGACCAATCTTTCAGCCACGCAACCATACCAAACGCCACAATCCCTAAAAATTCAATTCTCAATTCAACAATCAAACAACTGAACATCAATAATTGAAAAAACCCTTAACAACCTACATCAAATTTCGAACAATCCATACCACCACACACTAAATTTGAAAAATCCCGCGACCCGCGCTGCAAGCGTGGCATTAGCGCAGCGGCCACTGCACCCTCGCGCGCTGCATCCTCCTACTATTACCCACTTTTTCCAGTCGCGCTCTCTCCGCGCGCGACTCACCGGGCGTCGTGACGTCATGAATGAAAGGTCTCCGCCGTGACACACACACAGTCGCGCGTGCAGAGCGACAATCGCCGCGCCGCAGTCCCCGCAAGTGCCAAAAAGGATCCAGTCTTTCCCCCTGTAATCTAAGCGACTACACCATTACTTTCTATTTATCAAGGAAGAAAAGAGGCAGCCAGCTCGTCTGCGAAAGGCTGGCCTACAGCTGTGCATTATCCGTTTCTCGGGTCGTTTCATGAAGGTAAGCTGCCTGTCACGCTCGGCTCTCTTTTTCGATCCTTGCTAAAGCGGAACATGGCAGACATTCCTGCGGCCCTGTCAAGACTCCGTCTCTGTCTGACTCGTGGCCGCAGCGGGCTGGCGTTTCGGAGCGGGCCTGGCTTGTTTTGGGCGTGAGGCGGCTGGGTTGGCTTGTAATTGGGGTGTGTTACCTTACGGGACGAGCGATTGTATTTTTTGCGCTCGCGGGGAGGTGTCGGTTTCGTGTATGACTCACGCAGCGAGGCGTTTCTCCTTCTCTCTCTCTCTCTATCTTTGTCTTATCCGTCGTGCAAGAGCTGTTTTTTCCCAGTTGATGGGGATGGATAAGGCGAGGTTGTGAGAGAGATAAAGAGAAGGTGGAGGAATGCGTGGGTAGTTGTTTACTTGGAGTATAGATTGGGTGTTATTCTTGAGGAGAGTTTGATTGTTCGTTTTTTTTAATGAAATTTTTCGGTTTAGAGGTGGTTTGAAGGATAGACGTGAGTCGAATAGTGCTTTGTTTTGTTGTTGGTGAAAGAATTTTCATTAAGCGTTTAATTGATTGTGCTTATTGTTTCAGCAAAGTAAAAAGTGACACAGCTTAAAATGTCGGACCACTTTGGGCCTATCACCCTGAAATGGGATCCCAAGAATTTAGAAATACGCACCATGTCAGTGGAGAAGACACTGGAGCCGCTTGTGCTCCAGGTGACGACGCTGGTCAATACAAAGGGACCCAGCAAAAAGAAGAAGGGCAAGTCAAAAAGAGCTAGCGCTTTAGTTGCCGCAGTTGAAAAGGCTACTACAAACTTCATTGAGAAGGGAGAACAAATCGCTTATGAAAATCCTGATATTACTGCTGAGATGCTAAGTGCTGTCGAAGAAGTAAGAAAAACTGGTTCTGCTATGAGCATTGCTGCTAGGTGAGTACTTGCATTAATTATATTTGTACTGGCTTGATATGAATTTTGAGGCTTATTATCAATAATATTTTGCAGAGAATTCTCTGAAGATCCATGCTCGTCTTTGAAAAGAGGAAACATGGTTCGTGCAGCTAGAAATCTTCTCTCAGCTGTAACACGTTTGCTCATATTGGCAGATATGGTTGATGTACATTTGCTACTAAAATCCCTTCACGTTGTTGAAGATGATTTGAAGAAGCTGAAAAATGCATCGTCTCAAGGAGAACTTTTGGAGAACATAAAACAGTTTGGCAGAAATGCATCAGAGTTGATGAACCAAGCAGCTAAGCGACAGCAAGAATTGAAAGATCCTCAGTTGCGTGATGATCTGGCTGCTGCTCGTGCAGTACTCAAAAAACACTCCACCATGTTGTTAACTGCATCCAAAGTCTATGTGAGACATCCTGAATTAGCTGCTGCTAAAGCTAATCGTGATTACGTATTAAAGCAGGTTTGTTTATTTCTAATTTTATTCTAATCTTTTATTCATTTATTATATTGATATTTATAAATCAAAAAGGGATGAACAATTTTTTCATTTTTTTTAAGATTTTACAATGACAAAAATCTAGTACACTAAACAAACTCTTACTCATACACCACTTGAATTGAATGAATCATACATACAAAGAATTGAATGAATACATTCACTCTATTCCAAAACTGTAGATAAATAAATATTTATTTTTTAAATAAAAGAAACGTTGTCAATATACATTTTATAACAAATAAAACGATTTTACTAGTGTCTATATATTTAAAATATTAAATAATTTAAAAAATTCTTAGACTTCTTTCATAAACTTGATAAACTCACTTTTTCTGCATCCCTAAACAAATCAATCATACGCCCGACATATAAGCTCTAAATCCCTCGTTACATAATCGAACTTCACCGTCTGCTTCACACTAAAACGATGAATCCTTACAGGTCTGCGAGGCCGTGAACACGATAAACGACGTGGCTCAGGGCAAGACTCCAGGCGAAAGTCAGCACCCGTACGACGGCCCGGGCGAGCTCGCAGCCGCGCTCGACGACTTCGACGAGCGCATGGTCATGTCGCCGCTCGCCTACAACGAGGTGCGCACCCGGCCCAGCCTCGAGGAGCGCCTCGAGAGCATAATCAGCGGTGCGGCCTTGATGGCCGACTCTTCGTGCACGCGCGACGAGAGACGCGAGCGCATCGTCGCCGAGTGCAACGCCGTCAGGCAGGCCCTGCAGGATCTGCTCAGCGAGTACATGAACAACGTGAGTAGCTTGGATTTGTCGAGAGAACTGGGAGGAGTGTGTGAATGGTATGATGATGGCGTAAGGAGTTTTTAAATTTGAAAATATAGAGATTTTTTTTAAGTATTGGAGATTATTGAATTTTGTTTAATTCTTTATTTTAAAATATATTTCTGAAAATTATTGTTTTTAATGGAGATTAATATGTTTTTTAACTAATTTACTTTTTTTTGTTTCTGATACTCCATTCATGTTTGATGGAAGTGAGTACATAGTGCAGTTGTACATATAGACTTTATAGATGAAGATACAGCACATGTTCTATTTTAACACAATATATAGTTGAGCAAAACTGTTATATTTTTGAAAATATTCGTTAAAATATTATTAACTATTGAATTGTTCTTGTTCTGAAATAAAAACATATATATTCTTGAATTCACCATAAAATTTTTTGAGCAAAGCACATCAAATGAATAGAAATTGCACATGTTACTTATTTAAAGTTAGTACAAATAAAATATGCACAATAGAGCAAGTTTTCCACAAAAAATACAATAATTAATTCATTTATTTTTATTTAATTAATGACCACAATGTTCTCTTATTGATACTTTATAATCTTTTTGTTTAATGAGAGCAGTTACAACTCGCTCGAGCTGGTAAAAGGGTAAATATTGAAAGTAACCCTGTATGTTCCTTGTATTGCCAAATTATGCATAATCAGATGTAGCTTTTGATGATGGTTCCTTATTGAGTATCATCAGTCATGGGCAAACTAAGATAATATTAATAAAAATACTCTAAATATCTGTTATATTAAACATGAGTATCTTTATTTTTTTTTTAATTAATTACATCTAGGCACAACTAGACATGAAACTTTGTTAAGTGATAAAATATAATTAGAGACAAAAATAAACAAAAAATCTTTTAATTTTAAACAGGTAAACACTAAATTAAATGAACTTGTTTAATTAAACCTGTGTCTAGATACCACTGTCCATGTTTGATTATTAAGTCGTTGTGTATTTTTCCTTGTACCATAACGATTCATGATGTTTTACTAATACATGGTTTTTATTTGTTTTGAAAGGCTGCTAATAAACTTGTTTATTGCTGCTTAAGAGTGAGCGTGTGTGCTTAAACTTTGTGAATTTCAATAATGCTACTCAAAACAAGAACCATTATAAGCAGTAAAAATACATAATATAATTCAAGATCCTATTTTCAACAGCAACTTTATAAATTTACCACAATACACATTTCCACAGTATCCAGTGCATAGATATCATATTGTACAATTTCGATTTTCAGCTTCTCTCACCATAATATTTTAGGTAACATCTTATCAAGCCACCAAATAGCGATCACTTTGATTCCCCATTATCTAGTATTTTAAAGGATCCTAAAACGCACACATAAAACCAATTTTAAAACATCTATACTAGAAACATAATTTGATCTTTGTTAATGTACACAAACACATGTATATACGAGACGACCATTGTATTTTCTAAATAAGCTTTCATATAGGACACACAAACAAAAGCTAATCCCGGAGTGTTGAGTGTCCCGATCGTGAAAACTGAAAATATTCATAATCTTTGAATTTCAAACGCAGATGGGTGTCAAGGAGCAGTCGGAGGGCCTGGAGCGCGCCATAGATCACATGTGCAGGAAGACTCGCGATCTCCGTAGACAGCTGCGCAAAGCTGTGGTCGATCACGTCTCCGACAGTTTCCTGGAGACCAGCGTTCCTCTGCTGGTCCTCATCGAGGCTGCTCGCCACGGCAGAGACAAGGAGGTCGAGGAGTACGCCCTCGTCTTCACGGAGCACGCTAACAAGTTGGTCGAGGTGTGTTTAATTTCTAGAGTATTTTGGTATTAGATTGAAAATTCATTGACACTAATGAGTTGTGTCTCTTATTTAGGTCGCCAATCTGGTGTGCAGCATGTCGGGCAACGAGGACGGCGTGAAGATGGTTCGCTACGCCGCAGCGCAAATCGAGAACCTCTGCCCCCAGGTGATCAACGCTGCCCGCGTACTCGCTGCGCGCTCGCGCTCCAAGGTGGCTCTGGACAACATGGAGGTGTTCCGCCAGGCCTGGGAGAACCAGGTGCGCGTGCTGACGGAGGCAGTTGACGATATCACGACGATCGATGACTTCCTCGCCGTTTCGGAGAACCACATACTCGAGGACGTGAACAAGTGCGTGCTCGCGCTACAGGAAGGCGACGCGGACACCCTGGATAGAACGGCCGGAGCGATCAGAGGACGATCGGCGAGAGTTTGCAATGTGGTGCAGGCTGAGATGGATAATTACGAGCCCTGCATCTACACGAAGAGAGTGCTGGAGGCAGTGAAGGTATTGAGGGAGCAAGTGATGCCGAAATTCGCACAGCGCGTTGAGGTGGCCGTGGATGCGCTGGGAAGCACGCCGCCGAAGGACGTCGACGAGAACGATTTCATCGACGCGTCCAGACTTGTGTACGACGGAGTCAGGGAGATCAGACGTGCTGTACTCATGAATAGAGTAAGTGCTATGTCGATTATATATTTCTTTTTACATAAAACTAAATGTTAACAGTTATATCGAGTTTGAAAAAACTGATGAATTAAAATATCAATTGTTTTACAGGCTGACGAAGACTTGGATCCAGAAGACGTCGAGTTGGACGAGCACTACACCCTTGAAACACGAAGCAAGTCGTCAGCTCAGACCGGCGAGCACGGTGTAGATGAGTATCCGGAAATCAGCGGTATCACAACTGCTCGCGAGGCCATGCGCAAGATGACTGAGGAAGACAAGCAGAAGATTCTCCAACAGGTCGAACACTTTAAGAGCGAGAAGCTCAAGTTCGATCGTGAGGTCGCCAAGTGGGACGACGCTGGTAATGATATCATCGTTCTCGCCAAGCATATGTGCATGATCATGATGGAAATGACGGACTTCACGCGTGGCCGCGGTCCTCTCAAGACCACCATGGACGTCATCAATGCTGCTAAAAAGATTTCGGAGTATGGTACCAAGTTGGACAAACTAACGAGGCAGATCGCTGATCAGTGCCCTGAGAGCTCAACCAAGAAAGACTTGTTGGCCTATCTGCAGAGAATTGCTCTCTACTGTCACCAGATGAACATCACCAGCAAGGTGAAGGCCGACGTACAGAACATCAGTGGTGAACTTATCGTTTCTGGATTGGACAGCGCCACTTCGCTGATTCAAGCTGCGAAGAATCTTATGAACGCTGTCGTACTGACTGTCAAGGCGTCGTACGTCGCGAGCACGAAGTATCCCAGGCAATCTACTGTCACGGTGAGTTTCAGTCTTTATTTCATTTTGAAAAATTCGGAAATTGGCTGAAAATAAGTTTTGGTCTTTTGCAAAGATAATTTTTAATTAATCATTTTTAAAATTTTGTGTTCTATTTCAAGTAAAGTTTGACAATTAAAAACAATTGAAATTAAAAAAAAAACAATAATTTTTAAAATATAATATGGATACATTCATGATTTACAAAATTTACTCGTCAGCATTGTTTAACAAATTATTTGAAATTCTTAATTAAAAGAGAAATTTGCGAAATATTAATCAAGTAGTTAACGATAGATAAGCTTTAGCTAAATACAATAAGATTTTGGGCTTATAATGTTTGTAGACCATTGAAGACAATGGAAGTGAGAAACAATGGCCTCGAGAGCCGCTCCTGCTCTACTTACCCGTATCATACAATTTATCTATTACTTACTCCGTTTCACTGGTATAATTCAACCTGCACCAAAATAACTTATCTACATAGGGCTGGCGTTAAATTCATATACAAAATTCGCACAATGTGACAATGTGCTCATTTGTTATGTCATGTCGGAGTGACCGATGTAGACATTAGCGTCACAATCGACATCAATTGCCACTCGCTTCGCTAATGCTTTTTCACTCATGTATTATAATTAAGCTAGATAATTTTGGTGTTTTTCGCCATTATTATTAATGAACTTATTTTTTAATGCAGATTGAAATTATTAAGTGAAAATTGTTTAAACAATTGCATTTTAAGCTGAATTAAAAAATAAGAAAGCACCAGTGTTCAATTATCAAAAAGTTTTTAGTTTTGATAAAAGTATTGTTTCTTCTTTAGAGCTTTATAAACATTGTAGTAAAGACTGTTTTAAATCTGATGACCTTTTGATTTTATTTACTAAAATATAAACATCCATTGTAAATAAATACTTTTTTTCATACATTTGTAGCACTTATTAAAAAGCAAATAAAATAAATTAACAGCTTCTGATTAGAATAAAAATTATAATATACACGCACAAATTTTTTAAAATTTATAACAGAATGATTTGATAAATTTTTTTCCATAGTTTAATAAATCTTAATGAATGCTTTATCAAATCATTCTTAAAATAGTATAAAATGTATATACCTTTTGGCTAATAAATGCTTTGTTTACTGCTTGCTATTTCGCCTTTTGGAATATGCAGTATGTAAGTATATTTCTGAATAATGACGTATTGATGTTGTGTGTACTGTGTGTTTATAAGTGATGCTAAATATTTATTTTTAATATAAATTATTATTCAAAAAATTCTACATTACTGCTAAAACAAGTAATACCGCTGTGCTGATTAGAGCTGATTTATCTAATTTTCGAAAATATAAAAATAACTCTTACTATTGTTATAAAATTTCAAGTAATTGGAAAAGATTAACTTATTTTTTTTATAATTTATCTAATGTACAAAATCAACACAAGACAAATACTTCTTTTTTTTTAAATAAAAGACTATAGTTTTATCTTGTTATTCATTTGATAAACATTATTGTTAGTAATATCACTCAAAATTGAGAGCTCACCATAACTAATCTCAACATTAAAATGATTATAATTTTTCAAACCTTCAAAAAAGTTAAATGAGTTTAATTTATTATTATTAATTTATTATTAGTTTTATTATTAGATTAGTTTAATTTATTATTCTTATATGGTAGTGTGACTGGTAATGAAAAAGACTGTTCATCGCTTCGAGTAACTGGCGATCATTAGAGTCTTTTTTATTATCATTCGCTCAAAAAAAGTGTCAATTTTGAGTAAAAAATAAAATTCACGACTAAATAACAATTCATTTTTAATAAAACATCGATTTTCTCATTGCAGTCCCCTATTGTTGTATGGAAGATGAAGGCACCGGAAAAGAAGCCACTTGTACGTCCCGAGCGGCCCGAGGAGGTGCGCGCCAAGGTACGCAAGGGCTCACAGAAGAAGGTCCAGAATCCCATTCACGCGCTCTCCGAGTTCCAGAGTCCCACCGAGAGCGTCTAAGAAGCAACTTGATTTTTTTTTAAATAACTCCGCATTTTTATCGCGTCTTTACAAATTTTTCGATAAAGGAAAAGGACAGAAGGGTGGAAGAAGGTACTTTTTACCTTTCCTTTTTTTGTATTTTACTCACTTACAAGTTTGTCGAGAAAAAGATTTTTCGATGATATCTCATACACGACGTTCGCTCGGACCAGTTTTAACTCTCTTTTGAACGATGTTGTTGTAACCGATATTTCCTGTTCTCTATGGTTGTTGACGAATGGGCTGCTGATTTCACGTCGGCAGCTGATCGATGCTCGGGAAATGGTGTATTTGAGATTTCGAGATTTTTGAAACGTCGAGGTGACTTTCGGGGATGCTTAGAATTGATGCTTTATAAGGGCGATGCAGATTTCATAATGGTATTTTAATTAATATCATTATTTGGCAATTAGGTGATTCAAAGATATCCTGCAGAGGCGATAAGCAATTTAGTACCAAAGACTGAATCACGTCATCAAGTAAGGATTTCAAGTAATAAATCGACGTGAAATTGTCAACAAACATTATGATCATTTCATGTATTTTTTCATTTAATTCTTAAACTTGACAATAATGCCAAGTAATAGGTTATCAAAAAGTTCGTAAAATTTGCTAAAGCATTGATTCTAAGAAAATCTCCGAAGAAAATGAACGTTTCTAAAACTAATGTTTTAATCATCGAAGTTGCATTACAAATTTGAATGTACTTGAGAAACTTCGATAGTAAAACTTCTCTTTATACACATTAATTCTTCGCTAATCGTAAATTCGTAAATCGTGTTAAATTTTACCGAGACAACTTAAGGTATCGTCGGTAATTAAACTATGGCCAAGTTCAGTTTTTTACGGATGGTTGTAAGCCATGGAAAATTTTTTTTCCAATGACAGAATCAAGTGGAGAAGTCTGCTGCGTTTTTTAGTAATATACACGTCAGAAGGGTAAAGTGGAAGGAGAAAGAAATGAGGCAGTATTGAATTTTTTGTACAAGAGACTGCCAATCACAGAGTATTGATTACTAAGCTGATTGTATATAAGTGAATGTATACTTTATATTTATGGCTAAAGATTCTTTTTGGATATCTTTTATATTATATGATGTGGCTGAGAGCGAGGAATCATTGGTATCGTTAGACATTTATTGTCTGATTATGGGAACTTTAAATTAGAATGATGAAAAATATAATAGGATTTATAAGTATTTTATTTAGGCAATTTTACATTATTATTTCACTTTTATGCTTAAGTTGATCATAATTGGAAATCATTTTATTAATCAATTTTGGTTGGTAAAGTTGTATAATTTTCAATACGATATGTATCCGAGTTTATCTGGAAAGTATTTAAAATAGTAAATCCTTTATACCGTATTTTTGCTTTAAATTCTATGAAAAATTAAATAAAAGTAATTCGTTACTTGATAATATAATTTATGTCTATTTTACATATGTAACTACAGGTTAAGTAGAAACGTTAATATCTTTAGTTTTTTGTAGAACTTTGTCACATTAAATGCTTTAAATAATATTTGAATTTGCAATAATTGCAATAATAATTATATTGCTTTAGAAAATATTATAAAAGGATAAAAACTCAAGATTTTGAATTTAAACCTAAGCGATTTATTAAAGTTTTATTTGTATTTATTTGTAAAATAGTAATAGTATCTAATGTAAGAAAAAATTAAAAATTGTTTTAATAAAATTAGTTTTAAGCTTTTCTATACTGTCTTTTATAGGCTAAAATACTTATGAATACTATTGTATACTATATAAATTAATGTTTAAAATTAAGTTTCTTGGCAAAAATATCGAAATCAGTTTTACAGTTTATCAATAAAGAACTAACAAAGAAATACCTGACGACGCAATCTGTAGGATTTACAAGGTTTTATAAACGAGTTTTACAATAAAATCACTGAATATATTAAATGAAGTAATAAACTATAATCGATGTAACTTTTCCTTCCCTGCAAGTTTATTTTTATTTTCTTCATCAAAAATAGAGTTTCAATAGATAGGTCTCGCATATCACCAAAAATTATTCGTAAAATAGGTTACGAATTAAAAAAAAAAGCATTTTTGATTCTTTAGTCATTCTAGCTTATTAACCATGTTACTGATGCGCCGTTAGGATAAAAAAATAAGTTTGACTTTGTATCATAGATGAAAAATGTGATTAAATGTTAAGCATTTAAATGTAAAATAATTAATGAACTTTCACTCTTGGAAAGCAATCAACTATAACTTCAACTAGTTGAAAAGATACTTTACAGTATTCTATAAATTCGGTTTATTTTTTTAAGTCGAAATTTATAATTTCTAAACTATTTAATTATGCGAATTTATTTTTGCAGGACACTACAATAAATAATTTTCTTTAATATTGTTAAGAAATATTATTCTTGTAATTCTTTACGTGAGAAATCAATCATATTGCAACTGAGATATTGCTTGTTTACATTGTACTTCTACATGTATTCTGCGGCTTGAATTAATCTATTTCGTATATTTATGCATTATGTATCAACGCAGGACAGAGGAATTTTCATCTGGAAATTGTGAAAAAGTATTTAAGCAAGAGTAATGCAAGATTTTACGTTCGGCGTTGTTTAAAATCTGCTGTATACTGCATGCATAAACGTTGAAAAGAAAAATAAAATTTTACACAGAAATAAATCACTTATGTGAATTTATTTGACCTTTTTCTGATATCCTTAACTATTTATTAATTTTTAAAGGATTATTTAGTAATAGTAATAAGAGATTAAAATAAATAAGTTGTTCCGATATATTTTTTATTCTGTTTAAGGCTTACAATATAGTCTCTTAAACAGAAATTATTTAATAATTAAATTAACTTTTTATTTGTAAAAACGATGTTTAAATATAAATTTTTTAAATTTCTCTGAGCATTAGATTTTAAATGCTTGAATGCACAAAATAAAATAAAATTAGGTAAAAAAAGGGTTTGAAAGAAATTATAAAACTTTTTTTGGTGTTTTACATACATAATATTTTTTATTTTTTTTGTATGCTACTTGTTAAATGCTATAAACAAAAATGAAGATAAAATGAATGTTCGCAAATGCTAAGATTTGTTTATATCGAGACTGTAAATAACATGAAATATTGCGTAATTACATAATTCAAGTATATGTGATCCTTCATGAGCAAACATTTGAATTGCCGAGTTTTTCTTCTTTTTTTTTTGTTAATCCCGTGAAAAAAAAAATACAATCAAAGTTATTATACCGCTCGCATTATACAAACTAATAAAAGAGTCACGCGATAATATTTCGACGCTTAAAACTAGCTGCCGTGCGAAACGTGCCGCAATGTAACGTTCCGCGCGCATTCTAGTGATATCCGTTTCGCTAAAAAAATATGATAAATATCACGCATTTACAACATTCGACTCCCAATTATATGATGAAAAATAATTTTATATTACAAAATTCCAAGTGAATCGATGGTTGATCCGCTTGCCAAAAATTATACAATTATTTAAAAAAATATATGACAACGAAAGATTAAATATAGATAATAGGCGAAAAATAAAAGTCGAAGATGACGTCGAATGAATAAATTTACAACTCTTTTTCTTTTCCATAAAAAGTAAACGTTACTTCTTTTTTTTTTCATCCCTTTGTACAAATAAATCTCTTTTCTCTTCCTCTTGAGTTTTCGATCACAGCACATACATACATCGTCGATGTGAAAGATCCGTGCGGAAAGAAATACGCTCGTCTCCTTTATTTTTCCACAAGTCCCGGGCGAATAACGGACGGTTCAGCGCGCTACAATAAATCAGATAATTTGATGCAACAATCTTGTCCTCACTTAACTACTGCAGCGATCGCGCGCAACTACGCGTGCATACAGATTATACATTCAGTTGCGTGCGGTCATTTACTCAAGCATAAATAATCAGTAATACGGGCGGGATTGCTGAGAAAATTATGCGATTTTTCCTTTACATATAACAATCGCGATTTTCGTCCGCTCACCAGGGGAAAACGCTCTCTCGTCGCTCGCGAGTTTATCGCGAAAAATAATAGATGAACGGAAAATCTAGGGAATATTATCGTAAGGCAAGTTTTACAATTATTTTTTTAGTCTCGGCGTTCGATTTTTCTTAGTGCATATAGTCACAATAAAAATGTTTCTCTTAAAAAATCACAAGACAGTTTCCTCTTTAGCCACAAGCAATAGACGTAATTATGAGCTGCTTTTTTGTTTCTTTACGATTAATTTAATTTTTTTTTTGTATCGACGGGAAAAAAATTGTCATTATGCAAATACTAACATATAATTATAGTAATCCTCGATTGTGCTTCACTAAAAACTTATGTTCTGATTTTTTTTTCTTTTTCTAATTATAGTTTTAAAAATTAAGATCAAATTATGAATTTTTCTGAGATTTCTTAAAACTTATCAATTAAATATTATGATGACAATTTTATTACTGGAATTTATAAAAATAATTTAATACTACTATTTATTCACGATAGTTAAATTTTAAGTTAACACAATCGAAGATCACTAATAGAATTCAATACGCGTTCTTTCAATTATCAATATTTTGTATAGCCGCGTAAGTTCATATACAACTGATAATAATTACAATTTAAAATTTTTTTCCCGCTGCATTGTAATATTTATATACGTATAATGTGCGCGTGACGCCGAGAGTCTTTTCGATCGTCTTTCGAGAGTCTTTGTAGACATAATTGGAAGACCGTCTCCAGACGAGAAAATGCACATCTCTCAAATAAAAAAGTCGCGGTTACATACGGGCTCTCAGCTCTACATTTATAAAAGAAATAACTGCATTTTCTATACACTCGAACTTATATACTTTAATATGCAAGTAATATGAAAAATATGAAAATGTAAATATTAACTAGAATTATTAAAACAAAATTTATTTATAGTAAAAATTGTTAACGAAATTATTGTACTTGGACTTTTAAACATTCAATTACGTATAAGTAAAATTTTGTATATATATATATATATCGTTTTAAAAGAAAACTAATTTAATATATAAATTTGAATGTGTAGTTTTCAATGCATATATTTCTTTTTTTTTTCTACTGCGCACAGGAGTTTAACAACGAAAAAATGCTCAAAGTACACTCACCATTTATACGACTATTAGTATATTCTGATTATAACGTAGAAGATTTATATTCGTCACCTAAATTCTATGAAAATTCCCAAAGTAAAATGTCTTATGTATTTTTTTTGTCTTTTTTTATAGAAAACCTTCCTCTAGAAAGTAAGTAAGCATGTGCAGACTCCCGCTGTCAGAACGAAAAAAAGAGTCCCTCACAGCCTGAGTTAGACTTTCGTTTTGAGATCTTGCAAAGTCCACTTTTAGCAAAGGAGGGGAAAATAAGAGAAAGAAGATGAGCGGATTGAGGGCCCAGAATCCACGTATTGACGGCCTGTTCGAGACACTTTCATTTAAAAGGACACGAATTTCTTAAGATTATCTCAATGTTCAAATATTTAAATATTTAAATATTTAATATAATCATAAATATCTAAATATATAAATATTTAAATCTAAATATAATTTGATTAATTTTTTTTTTTTAATACGATTATTACTTGACTATATTTGTCTGTTTTTGTTGCACGTGTTTTTATTATGCCTTACTTTGAGCTTGAAAGAGAAAGTAAAAAGACAGAAAATCAAATAGATTGTGATGATGTGATGTAGTCAAGCAAACCGGGATGCCTTTGAGTAAAAGCTCAATGACTGGACTAGTTAAAAGCGAGGCTCATAAGTTCGGCAAAAAATTAATATTAACAATTTTTCTTTAGTATATCATACAAAATAATATTATAACTCCTGCTGTGATTTCATTTTAAGTACACGTTCAGATGATTTATCACCATAACAGTGTATAAATATTTACCAATAAATAGATGAAATAGCTTAAATGGAAAGTATACAAAAATAATCTTTTACATACAGGAGACTCTGTTCATTAAAATTATGATAAAAAAAACTTAATATCGACCGTACAAACTATATTAAAATTCTCGTATTAAATTTTGCAAATATATAAACAAATACGTGCTTTCTTACTCACTTTTTTCTTGACAATTAATATCTCTAAAAATCGGACAGCATTAAACCTGATTTTTCGCATTACGTTTTTAATAACTACTTTGCGTTTCTTTTTTTGTTCACCTAATTTTACGTTTATAATCTTACATCGTTGGCTCGCAACGCCTAATATTATTCACTGAAGATAATCATTCGACCTCGGGTAAAAGGGGGAAAGGATTCTGGGCATATCAGTAGCCCAAAGATCTGTTACTCTGCAAAGGTGGAAATTTGAGCGAGGGACCTCTACGACGACTTCGCACTGATTTCGGGTGGCGTCGTCACCTTGAAGGCAGGGACGAATTCCGCTGCATTAGGGTTTAACGTGCTCTGCAAAAGTAATTCATTTTGCGTTAACATATATATACAAATAATTAAAAAAAAGTTTTACAAAATGGTATTTTACTAAATGTAACAAAATGCAATAGTTATCTAATTTCCTTTGTAAAAATAAGAAATATTGGTCAAATTATAAAGTTCTATATTGTAGTGGATTATAAATTGTTTTTGGCATCACTGCTTTGTATTTAACAAGTCATTAAAAACTAGCTAACGGCTATTTTAGTCTGATTGCAAGTATTTAAAAAGATGTAGCAAATAATTATAATTTGGCAAGCTTAGATTAGAATTATTTTGTTCAAGGACATACCTGCTTAGCAATGTCGTCATGCACTCGTAGGCTGTTCAACTGTTGGCACAGTTCGGCGCCATTACTTTCCGTACTCGTAGCAGCATTCCAAGCACTGGAGGTCTGGTTCCTTTCGTGCTGCCTTTCTTCTTCCAGCATAGCCTCTAAGCATTCTTCCATCAATTCTTCTTCTTCTAATTGTTGTAATACCTAGGAGAAACAATATTTCATAAAACATTTGTAACAACATAACCTTTGAATTTCAGAAAACGTCTAATGTAGGACATATATGTACTAAGATACATTCTTGGTTACACAACAATTTACCTAACATTGGTGCATAATGCATAAATCTTGTTGAATAACGCTGTTCGCTATATATTTACCTGCTTATCAAACTCCTCTTCGTTCTCCATCCACATGTACTCTGAGAAGTCATCTTCGGCCGATGCACTGACATCTGCATCCGATTCTACATTGTCCAAATAAGGAATGACTCCGCTCTCGTGGCCGTAGTACCCATTACCAGAACCTCCAGTTGGAATCTTCATTTTCATACCAGCCTTATATTCAGCACTGTAACACATAATGGTCCCTAAAATTATTTTGATTAAGTCGGCTCTAAAAACAGCTAGGGACAAAACAATGCTTGTTGACTGCTTAAGGATTTCACCGCTAACTGAAGAGCTCCTCTAATATTCAATTCCCAAACTTTCAAGCGTACAAAAAAAAAAAGAAAAAATAAATAAAATTTGGAGGGGGACACAGCCAAGGACTGGCATCGAGTGCTATCAAGGTTCATCGCTCTGTTTCTAGGACACGCAAGTGACTAGCA